>WJFB01000645.1:0-52716 GCA_009870185.1 Pygmarrhopalites habei | reverse complement strand
GTATGTACGTCCATGTCACACGAGCCATACCCCTACCCCCCCCCCCCCCCCATATACCTTCGTATGTAATTTATGAATGACGCCCAACTGAGACTCAAAACTTCTATTTTGTTTTTCTAACTCATCAACATTCTTGGCAGCTGTCCTTTCACCTGAACTCAGTTTATCTAATTGCGACTGGAGAATCCAATTCTCTTTCCCCAGACGAACGAAATGTCCCTGGAAAAACTCGGACATGTCCTTACGACTCTGTTTCAAACGCTCATTTTCTACCTTTAATTCACCAAGCTGTCTTTTCAACTCTTCGTTGTCTTTCGACAATCGGTCCACTGACCCTTCACCACTATTGCTATTGTGTGACATGGTCACACACACAACTAACTAGAAAAAATATTTGACTGATTTTTTTTTCAAAACACAACTTGTATCCCATCACGCAAGGATGACTATTCCCATATATCCCTTCATACTAGTTGTAAACAACTAATCTGTCAAGGTAAAGTGTACAAACCCACAATTTTCTTCATTTTTCTCTCTCTCTCTTTGTACAGCATTACTACATGTATTAAAGTCTGTTTGTTTGCACATCTTCATTTTTTGATATTATAATAATGATATTTAAGATTAGCATTTAACCTTTTGATAAATTTACCATGTTGGTTTGACTTGGTGAGAGAGAGTGTGTGTGTACCCTTGCATTCTTTAGGCAGGGCATGATTGTCATGTCATGGATTGTCCTTCCTCTTCCTAATCTCAATCCATGGAATCGTGGGTTTTTTTAGCCACACACACACATCACATTATTATTACTTTTTTTCTATTATGATTACGATAGTGGAAGATTGTGAATAGAGAATTTAATAGAAAATCATGAAATGAATTTGTCAAGGGATACTCTCCTTAAAGAACTTTACGTTCGATTACATTGCACTCTGGTCATCATGATGAAGATTGATGAAGCATAATGGATAGAGAGGAGAGAGAGATGGGGATTCATTCTAAATTATTTTAAGAAGAAGGCGTATTACTACATGTAATACGTTCACATCATCATCATCTTATTGCACATTTACATTGCATTGGTTGAAGATTCGATGAGATTTGGATGGTTAGAGAGACAGGGACGTTGGTTCGTTCAAGGCCACTCACTTTCGTTGGACGTGTGTGTGGACGACGTGGGAGTAGGGTATGTACACAATTGACACAAATGATAATGTAATGTTTAGGTGCAGACTTTAATTAACGCTACATTACCAGAATGTGCAGAAAGAGAGGGAGAGAGAAGGAGAGATAGACCCATTTCACAACCCTCCTCCATGTTTTTCATTTTTCGTGTGTGTGTCAGTGTCTATGTGTGTTTGTTAGGAGGACAGTTTCATGTGCATTCAGTTTGAAAGCCCTTACAAGTCATAGCCAAGTTGAGTGTCACAGAAAAGAAAGGGAGAGTGAGTGTGTGTGGATCAATTTATGGTAAATTATTCCCTTATCGTCAACTGCAGTCCTACGCTAAAATATTTCATGCTTTATCCTCTCTATCTTCCTTTGTAACTTTGGGGACGCTGCTTTTGCCTTTGGAGAGAGGCATTTTGGGACCCATTCAGTATTATGTAATGTATTTACCTTCTTCTGTTCTGTGTCTTTGTGTGTGTGTGTGTGTCGTTTGAGAAGATTCAAGGGGAAAAAGCAGCAGGTAGTGGAATTGTCGAGTAATAGTCATAGTCATCAGGCACTCATGGTCATTTTCTAATATTTTATTCAATAATAACTTCACTTTTATTCAATTTCTAACGGGCATTTTCCAAAAAACCAAAGTTCATTCCCAGCCACACACAATTTTGTTGAGGTTTCCCCTTCTCCTCCTCCTCTACTCTTCCACTTTTATAAGCACTAAAATTCTTTTGATGTGTGTGTGTGTATGTCGACGCGATCACAACAATGAACTGATTGCATTGGACATTGACATCTTCATTGGAAAATTCAATTGGTAATTTCGTGTGTGTGTACTGTTACAGGGGAATATGGAAAAGTGAGAGGATGAAGAGAGAGAGAAAATACAATTAAGGATTCACTCATGGTACTGTTCTCCCGTCCTATTCCCAATTTTCTCATCCACTCTTTAATGTAAATTCGTCTTTGTGTGTGGTGTGGGTTTGGAGGAAGAAGGGAAACGTGCCTTGAATATGTACTTTCAGTTTTGTCTCGACTGTGTGTGTCTCTCCTGTGTGTGTGTCACACACGTTGTGTACTGATCAAAACCAAGATGTTTTAGTCAACAGTTTTGAGACATACCTTTTCAGTCTTATCATTCATTATCTGTCCTTAATCTCAATCACTAGGAGAATCCACAATGAAGTCACAATCTCCATTTTCTATAAATACATTTGTCTAAAGGTGTAGACAGAACAAATTTGGAGGGTAACTTTCCTTCATGTCTTATTTATGATGGAGATAGTTTTCATGTCACGACTTTCTCCATAATTGATTTAAGGGTACCCTGTTTTCAGGGCATAGGAACCAAGAGTATTAATAATAAATTGTGATCTCGTTACTATTCATGGAATTAATTAGATATTTTTTCAAAATTATTGTAGAAGGGAAATGTCCAAATCCGAAATGTGAGTCAGTTCCCGCTCCCCTCCTGGCCATCCCACAGAGACAGAGGGATACAAACGAAACTTCAGTCTTGGCCGCCACAACTGTGTCCGTATTAGAGCCAGGAGAAAAACCAGGTAAAGATGATAACAGGATTACATTCATATTATTTGGGGACAAGATGGAGCAGAGATAAATTGAGAATAATTTATATGTAATTTCGACAGAATTGTTGGAACGGGATGACCAGTGCACTGGAATCTGTCCTAAATGGATTCTGTGGCTGGCCATAATCCTCGGAGTTTTGTTTCTCCTCATGCTCCTCGTCAATCTGTTCCTTTGTAGTGCCTTAACGTGTACATGTACTCGAACAGAATTGATCGAGAAGGAACCCAGTGTCCTGGAGGTAAGATCATTTCAACACGAAATGTAGTCCCATAATGGTATTCCTTTTTTCCAAGATGTGAAAACCCGGGTGGGAATTATGTGTAGGTATATGTATGTAATGCACACGTGTCGTCATTTTGTTCCAGGACTATGATCCTTACCGATCCTGGGCTGGGAGTCAGTATGGTGGAGGAAAACCAATTTACAGTATCTCTGCCGAGTCGAATGGAAGTGATCATTATGCCACAGTCCCCTCAAGACATTCCCCATCCAGACCCAGCTCAAGATATTCTAATGGAAATACTCGTCATCATGGTGGTGGGGGAGGAGGAGGATCAGGTCATCACAATTTGGGTTCTCCTTACATGCACAATCGGAAACTGTAATCATGAGTCTTTAAAGCCAATTTATTAATTTTAGTAGGGAAAGTATTATGTCAAACTTTTATATTTTAACAAATTAATCCTACACCCAGAAGAGAAGCATTTCCTACTCACACACATTCTTACTCTACTTCAACTTCTAGTTCATGTATCCTCTCCAAAAAACACTGATGACGACAATGGACGGTAGTCCTACTCGTTTGTGTGTGTGTCTTTGTGAAACGAGTAAATAATGTCCATTGTGTGTTTTGTGTAAAACACAAAGCCATAAGAGCTAAGGTTAGCGAGGTTTCGTCTAGAACGTTGTTTTATAAAGGGAAAAGAAGAGATGATTCCAAATGCTTTTTTTATATAAAGGAAAAAAAGATGTGCTTCCATTTATTCTCATGTTTACTATGATTCGTCGAATGTACTAGATTTTAATTATTTTCATGCCAATGACTGACAAGCTTTAATTAATTAATTAATGATCATGATAATCATTACTATATTACCTAATGTTGTGGTTTTAAGAAGAAAAAAACTCAGTGGAACGAAATGAATGGTTCAACTGCAATTGACATTTTTACAAAATGATAGGATGCAATTTTTACTGTCGTCTGACTGTATCAGTCCGTCGACTAATTCTGTGACTAAAAAATAAACAATAATGTTATTTACACGTGTTGACTCTTGTCCCGCTGACTTTCCAGTGAATATGAATTTTTTTAAAAAGACGAATGTTAGTTTTACTCAACTCCAGTCTAGTGAAAATGCGGTATGAAGATTTATTGAATATGCATGCAAATTTATGATTTTGTTTGTTTGCGTGCGTGTGATTGATTGTGTGCTACGGATTTTTTAAGTGTGAGTTAAAAGAAGTATTAAAAAAATTATACATTAACATCTACATAATATGTGCCAATACAATTTTGTTTTACAATAGAATATAAGGAATAATAATAAAAAAATCATTAATTTAAGTGTACAATGGGAGGGGGAAATGATAATTATTTTAAAATATCCAGACCATGCAGAGAATTTTGCGGAATTTGTATCAACTTTGATTTTCCTTGACAAAACTGTTAAATAAAAAAAATAAAAATGTGATTTTTGTACAAACGTACTTTGGGGGGTGGGGAGAGAAATTGGATTTATTTTATCAGTGATAATAGCGTGTGTGTTCAGTGTTGGAATAAAAAAAGGAGTTTGCATGTCAGAATACTTGTTTTGAATTTTATTTCTTCTTTCATTGTGGCTACTGTCAACTAATTATAGCTTTTTCTGTTCTCTGCAGTCTGATTCGGAACAAGACTTTTCCTCTCTTTTTGTTTCTTTCTGGGTTTTTGGATTGTTTTCATTATGGAGTTACCCTTCGATTTGTTTTTTTGTATTGTTTTTCCGCACTGAACTTGGAAATATTTGAATCGATTTGTTGAAAATCATTCTTTGGTTTTACAAGAGAGAGAGAGAAAGTTCTTGTTGCGGATCACACTGTCCATATAATATCATAATATAATATGTATGTTATATAGTGGGCATACAATATTTCATTTTGATACAATATTTCCATGTTGTAGGTAAGTATATATTTCATATATATATATATTTTGAATAATCACGATTATATAATATTCTGTTACACATTTTTATATATAACTTTTTTTATTAATTTTTCTTCCCGTCGCATTGTCGAGGATGATGCAGTATTTTATTTCAGAACACTAAAGATCCCATCTCTATATTACATAATAAATTAAATACTTTTGGATCTCTACAGTCCTTCCAAACTGATTCCTCTTTTTCAAAATGCAATCATAAATTTAACATATTATGACAGCACTATAATTTATAAAAAATTTCAGCATTTTCATTTCAAAACCATACACAATTATTTTTTTCCCTAAACTTGGAAATCTCGAAATGAAGAAGAGAAGAATCAGATTCTTAGAATCCCACTTAAAAAATCAGTTGAACAATGTTAGTTAATGATCTGAGCCTCTCAATCATTAGTCCCCATCCACTCTCGTTCATCATACTTAAAGTTACACTAGTTTAGGCTAAAATTAAGTGATTGCGCAACTAAGTGTGTGTGTGTATTATCTAACGCATTACAATTTAATTAATGTGATTCCCATTCTTCTTTTGTAAACTTCAAGTTATTCCTTAAACTGATGGCAATTTTGCTTTTCTTCTTTGCATGCATTAACTGAATGCATCGAGTTGTAATTTCCTCAAATAAAAAGGAGAATTAAAAAACACTTATTGCGTTCAACTTTCACTGCTTTCTCTTTTTTTCAAAAAAAACACTTGACCTGGCTCAGCACTTTGTTTTCTAACCATACGGACAAACTGGAGATGCTTACAGTACAGTTTGGACACGAATTAATGTAAAAAGTCACTTAGGGATTCAACAATTAACTTGTAAACGAACAAATTAATAAAAAACGAAAAGTAGGAGGAGATTGAGGACGACATTGTAATAAATATGTTTTCTTGTGGTTGTTGTTGTTGTTGTGTGTACGGCTTTTAGATTAAGTGCAAACAATTTCCAGTAAAGTATTATACGTTAGCCATTATCTAAATTAAATTATTGATTATTTTATGTTGTTCTCTCTCTCTCTTTTGTTCTTGTGTACAATACATAATATATGTGAAAGATTGCATTCGCACTTGACAATGGCACACACCTCCCTTCTTGTCTTACTGAACTATACAAGATGATTTTGTTTTATGCTACTCTACCTTCATTATATAATTTTAGTATGTCAACTAGTCACTTATTTAACAGAGATTCACAGTGTGGCTATATATTTTTTCTTTTATATATTATTTTATAGTGTAGTGTTAGGTAAATGACTCATTACTAATGAGATTTATTTAATGGTGGAATTTTCTTCTACTTTCCTTGTCTATAGTTTTTAAATTAAATTTGAAAAGTCATCATCAGCAACAATGTTGATTCAACATGGATGTGTATTTTTAATATGTCTTTAAACCGTCACATTTAAGAGTTTCTTTTGTAGTGTGTGTAATGTGTGTGTTGTCGTCGTGTATTTTTTTTAAAAGTTGAAGCTTTGTAGTTAGTTAAACATGAATTGTTAATTGATTGCGTTGCGTTGCTCAGTTCAAAATCACATTTCTTACTTAAATATTAATTAATAAATTTTCTCTCTTTCTCTCTTTCCTCTTATAATACAATTATAAGAATTTCGAATATAATTTAATTAATAATAAAAATTTAAAACATCTTATTCTTTTATACTTGAACATCATTTTGAAGGACATGGCAGGCTTAACATGGAAAAATAACTCTGTTCGAATTTCCCTATTTAGATGATGGACTTCGACGCCGTTCGCGTTCATTTCCCTGTAATTTTCTGTTGCCACTTGCTTAAAATAGAAACACGTGGCGTCCAACTCAAACATTTTTCTAGTGAATTTGTCTGCTTCGATTTTAACCTCTGAGGGTCAAGACAAGCTTTCAGCCAAGTTTCAGCTCAATTGAATAGAAAGTTATTCCATGTTAAGCCTGTCATTTCCTTTAATAATGGATTTTTTAATAACTCTTCCCCTATATTTCATTTTTCCCCCTTGTATAATATAATTTAATATAATAAGTTATATTTCCACAGTGGAAACTTAAGGCTTTGGAACTATGTCATGTTTTTTTGTATGTCGTATATTTATTATAAATCTTTTATTTATTTTATCTTTTTCCTTTTTCAAAAAGAGAGACAGACAGAGAGAGAAAGAGAAATCATGGATCAACAAGAGCTGAAAGTTAAGTATAGGTTTTAGAGAGAGTTTAAATTTAAATATACACATTTTTACAAGTAAATACATGATAGGCAAGGTACGATATCAAAATTAATTATTACTTTGTGTGTTATGTTGTATCCTTTTCTCAAACATAATGCAATTATACAAGTTTTTCTCCAATCCACACTCGTCAAATTCATACAAAGGGATTCCACACACGCACAGGACAATTAAAATCTTTTCAAAACTAACTGTAATCAAAAAACCAATTGCAATCCAGTATTTTGTGTGTCCTTTTTTTAACAAGTCATGATTAGTTAATTATTGCACTAAATCCCCGGATTGTTGGAATCATTAATTATGAACATTGTCTGTCGAAATTGTCTGTGTGAGTGAATGTGTGACTAATTTAATTAATCAATTTAATGAGCCACTGTGTGATAATAATTGTAATAAGGTAACGAATTCAGTGGAGATTGTTCTGTAATATGCATAAACTTACTAACTTTCCTTTTCTACTTGTCATTATCATATCGTATAATATATTTTAGTATATTTTAGTATGGAATATGCAATCATCAAGACCTCATGATATATTCATATCAAAAATCAATAATTAATATTTCATCATCGTCATTTTTTTTACTATAAATTATTAGTTTAATTTAATTTCTTTTGATAATGTTCCTCTTCATTTACACATCTTCGTTTCATATCTATTTATAAGTTGACTACTCGGATCACTAGGATCTAATCACTCTCTATTTAATAGGGAGTCCCTATATTCACACCTTTAATCAAATACTGATTCCACTTTCTCCACACACTCAAAATAATAATAATAGTCCGAGGGTTGAAGAGAGATTAAAAATCAACGGGAGAAAGCAATTGAACGGAGAAAGTTAAACTAAATCTATTTTTTTCGTATGACTGTCTTCTCCTTTCGTTTAAAATATCTTTCATAATTAACTTTGATTTACACAAGTCAAAATGAGATTGAAGCACAACTGTAGATAATACGGAGTGCCGTGATTTGTTTTTGTTTTCTTTGTCATTAATTTTTGGAGATCGTATAATTTGAAATACATTTCAAGTTTCGAATTTCACATTGTCCACTAATTGAATATTTTATTTATTTTATGTTTTTTTTAAATCTAAGTTGTAATTGTATTTAGACAACCGCTCTAAACCTACTTTATTACATTAGATATTTTATTTATTAATGTGTTAAATTGAAAATTCAGAGTTTAGTGTTTTATGATTGTTAATATTGTCACCTGGCCTCATTTAAGTATCTAGAATAACTAGAGCTTTATTCTACCACATTTTTCTTTCATCTACATTTTATCTTTTATCCTCTTTTCCCGTCTACTGCAGTTTTTTCCCTTTTGTCTATCAGACTACCATTTTTGTTTTAAAATTTATTTATTAAATTGTTTATGCATTGTGAGTGTACCTCGTATCTCTCCTTTTCACACAAGAATTAACAGTATAGTTAAATATATTATATAATTTCCCCAAAATTTTGTGTTGTATTTTTATTTTTTGATATTCTACAGCAGTAGTGGTAGCTTTTGATTATTTATTGACTTGTCTACATTGTTCATTATCGGCCTACATTAATTTATCTGTATTTTCTACTCACTTTCTACCACATTCAATATTTTTGAATAAAATCCTTTTTTATTATCGGTTAATTTGATTTTTCTGAATTGCACACTTGATCATCCTCTCTCTGAGTAGGAGTCTATTATTTTGTTTGATTTTTTAAGTTGTGCAATTGAAATTGAACTGTGACTGTCATTTCTATTTCTGTTTCTAAATCATCCATCATTGTGATCATGGCAGCTCAAGCTAATTTTTGATTATTCAATTTAAATATGTCTCTCATTTTTACGATTCATGGGCAGTCCACAAGTAGTTCTTGATTCTTAAATTGTCGACAATAATAATTAGTTAACAGCTACACTGGTAAATTTAAAGAAAATATAAAATATATTTCTCACAAAAGGGATTTTGGGGGTCTATTCTGCTTGGTATTTCTTGGTATGTGTCACACACTGAACCCTTTCCAAACTTTCTCCTCTTCTTTTACATATCACCGAATATTCCAGCAAATGTTTTCCTTAAATTTTTCATAGTATCTTCCGTATCATCCCCTCCTCCTTCTCGTCCGGGCGTTGGTCCTACAAAAATTCCACAATCCCAAATATTTTCCTTTGTGAAATTTTATGAAATTCACCATCATTCTCTTTTTATAAAATTGTTCGTTGTTTTTGTACTACATAATATGTAGTAGAAATACTCACCGGTAATTCCTTGTTGAGAATTTTGACGGGCAAAAAAGGATGTTTTACTCCCGGTTGAGCCTACAAGCAAAATACCAAAATTCCATCACATGTTCTTAAATGAGATTCTAAAATTTGACAAAAATTTGATTGAAACTCACTTTGTGAATCTCTTCGGACTGGATTGGAGGCATCAGGTCCAAAAACCGAGTCTCCTGTACTTGACGAGTTGGATACTCCAACTGGTGCCGTTGTCGCTGTTGCTGTTGACCCAGCAGATGTTGGCCCGGCACTACTGTCAACCCCTGACCCGGATTGTCTCCGGTAACGTTGTTGTTGTTGCTGTTGTTGGGATTGGGGTTGAGGAGGTTTACAAAGTAGACTCATACGAGAAAGAACTAATTCAGCAATATGTCTCCTGTCTTCCTCCTGTGACTCTCCCATCAAAGTCAGTGCAGAATCATTGACCTGAATTGGAAAAAGAGTCAATGATTACTACGTAATGTCTCAATCAAAAATTCTCATTACTGTAGATTGTCCTACTGACCTCAATGATGTACTCTCCTCTCCCATCCTTCCCAACGATCACTTCCAGGGCACAAATGTCCAGTCCTCCAAAAATCCCGGCCACAAAATCAATCCAACTCTTGTACCGGTCATTCATGGACACTTGTTCGAGCATTGTGGAACCGGTGCTGATGACAAAAACAAAAATTTAATAATATATTTCTACAGAGGTCAAAAAATGTCAAATTCACCTTACACAAAAAATTGCTAAACTTCGACGCCACTCAATACATTGATGGCATAGTTTTGACTTCTCAACACACAAAACCCATACTGGCCTTAATAACAGCAAGTGGCGTCGAAGTCCAACAAATTTAGTTCTCTCTTTTTTCATACACTTTCTTATGAAAATTAATTATCTCCAGCAGAGAACAAATTTATTCCAGGCCCTTACCTAGATTTCCAGTGTCCTACGATCCCCTTTCTCCTGTAAAATCCAAGAATCCGTTGAATAAAATTCTCCAGGAAAAGTGGTACACAAAAATAAATGAGAAAAATAAAAAATGATGGCGTGTGTCTCACATGAAAGCCTTGTATTGATTGCCAATTTTTTGGATATGAACGTCACAACGAGCCTCAACATAGGGTTCAGAAGTGCAGTAAGTCCCCGTGACAGCGACAACACTACTTGCATCTTGGTAGTCGTTTAAATTCCCAGCCCTAATTTTCCCGAGTCCACCATGAGCGTGACCAATTTTGAGGACAGCAGGGAGTCTTGGGATCATCGTCCCCATCTCCTTGAAATCAGGATAAAAGTATTGCTCGATCAAGGGGAAAGCTTCTCGCCCATATTTCCTCTGGATGTTCATCATGTGGGCAAAGACCCAGGGTTTGTCTTGGAAATTGTAGACTGCCTGAAGACTGTTCACTGATGGTACTCCACCGTACATGAGGGCTAGCAAAAGATTCTTGTAGTCCCGACCCGCATCCTTCAAATTTTGTCGGATGAGGACAAAGTCGGGTTGGAAGGACCGTGTCATCTTGTTCCCATCCTTCCAAGTCGCGTACGACACGACACAGAAACCTAATTTTTTTTCATTAATTAAAATTATTCCTCATTTTACACAGAAATACATTTTAGTATAAAAACAATACTCACTTTGAAGAGAACCAAAATCTGCTCCGGCCACCACCGACAACTCGGAGAATTCCGCCTGCTCCACTCGTAAGTCCAGGTCATTTATCTTCCGTGACTTGAAATATTTTGACCTATTGACACACATAGAACAAGATGTTCAAAAATCATCCGTCGTGAATATTTAAAAATAAAATTGGATGGAAGGAATATGGAATTTCAAAGCCAACTCAACAGAGATTACATAATTGTCTCAAGATGTATAATCAAAATCCTGCATCTTTCCTGTCTAGGAGAAAGAGAGAGGAACACTCGCAGTATAAAATTTGTAGTACAAAGTCTGATTTATAAATGTAGTAAATTATATCCAAGGGAAAAAAACAGATTCCCAAGTTTCTGCATCCTCCTCCCCGGTCTGGTTTTATATTTACGAGCTGGGGTCTCGTAAAAAGAGCGTCAGAGATCGTTAATCTATAGCGAATGACTCTCCACGAGATTATCATCTCTCTCTCTCTGCCTCTTCTCCAGCCTCCACAAATAACAACAAGAAAAAACCCGGGGGAAGTGGAGGAAATTCAAGGAAGAAAGTAAATCATTATGTATAAAAATGAATATAGGTCAGAGGTCGAACTCACCAATCCGTATTAGCATCATCGATGACGAGGAGTGTGAGAGCGTTCTCACTCCGAGCCGGGAGTCGGTTGGTCGATTGAGCCGTGCCTTGTTGACCAAGTTGACCGGCGGAAGCCATGACACTCGACGTGATATTACTAGTGACTTCCCGGGCGACCCCAGTCAAAGACTGGACCCTCTGAAGGAGTGACTGACCCCCTTTGGCTGGAGATGTGGGGGCCGAAGTTGTTTTGCTATTGGCGGGTGGTTGTTGTTGTTGTCCAGTCGGTGGTTGACCAGGCGGGCGGATATTTAGATCTGTTGGAACTTGTCCGGGTGTGGTACTCGCTGGTCGGACTGGTGGTGGTTCACGCTGTATTGGGACAGCTCCTGGCAGCGGCGCTCCATCCGGCCCAATTTGACTCTCTTCATACTCGGAAGACAAGTCTCCCGAGCTACAAATACCCGCACAAACACGCACCAACACAGACGACGACAACGACGGAGAGAGGGGAGTCAACAAAAAGAGAAATCATGTCAAAAAATCAACTATAAACCACCTTCCAGCATTTCCCATTAATATGTATGAGGACCAGTCACAGTCACAAACATAAACACACGCATTGCACAATACCCGGGTAACTTTCTACACTGGCCAAACAAAATCGACCATCATTTATTACGACTCTGACTTTCTCCACACAAAGCAGGACCAGGACTGGAGAGAGAGAGAGTCTTTACACAGGTTATGCACACTCCAGTACTTTGGGATTCGGGTAACAACAACACCCGGGTAGTAGTACGAGTGTAATTGTAATGGGAGAGAAAGAAGGAAGAAATTACACTTACCTAAAGCGACGCTTTAAATAGTTGACATTGGTGGAGAAGCTGAAAATAATTGACATTAAATTATTTTCTTTTTGCAAAATTTCTCTTTTTAAACTTTGAGAAGAGAAACTCGTATTCAAGGATAGTAGAGTGAAAGTCAATAGACAAGGCAGACATCCTTACCTCTGCTTGAATGCTGAGAAATTAATCTAGAGAAAGTTGACACAAAGAGAGAGAAACTCATTAAATTATTAACGGACGAATGTCGAAAAAGAGAGAGAGAAAGTACCACGTTGGAAATATTAAAGGTCTTCCACACAATTAGAAGTGGAGAAAGTTCAAAAGAAATTATGTTTTTTCATATTTATTTCTCATGTAAAGTTTTCAACGTAACACAAAAGTGCAAATGACTTTCTCTCTCTCTCTCTAGAATATTAATAATTCGTACTTTGGCGGCTGGTGACCCCTTGTCTCCAAAGGAGCCGGCAGAGAAGAATGAAACCTTTTCCCTGTCTATTGTCACGGATTAAGGTGGGGCAGTCGAGCCACCGACTGGCCTCTCTGTAACACAAAAAAACATTCAAATTTTTAAAATTGTTACTTAAATCCTTTTTCCGGGCACACATATAAGTATAATCGAAGAGTCTACCTTCTCCTGAGAATGTTTAATAATTAACATAATTACTACATTAATATTTAAATCCCACACCTTCTCTTTTTACCCTGACACACTCTCACCTCTCCGAAATCAATAAAAGAAGGAGGAGGAGGGGATCAATACATGATACATGATTATGCTACGACTAAAATTCTAGATAAAGAAGCAAGTTCATTGCCTGTCCCCTGACAAAGAGCGAGTGAAAGTCAGAGATAAAAAAAGGACGGAGGATGATGATCGATAATAATACAAACACAGACCCCACATTAATTTCTAGACTCGAAACTACACACACACATACACACACACAATGGCAGGTGATTAGCCGAGAGAAAGTCATTTATAAAAAAATGGAGTGAAAGGCCGACAGAGGCACGGAGAAAGTGAGAGAGAGGGAGAAAATGAAAGAAAAGGAGCGCACTTAATTTATTAATAAATAAAAGGGAGTGGAGCCAATAGGAAAATTGGTGCAGAGAGAGAATTTTTCCTTATTTCTGCACTCTCTCTTGAAAAGGGACCTCCTCCCTGAATGGTCTGGGGTGTATATGATCATAATAATAATAAATAAAAACGGAGGAGAGAAGAATGAAGAGGAGAATATAAGCCAAGCTTTGTCTACTCCACTAGGACTAATCCATTGAAAACCTGTTCCATCTATTCTATTCTGTCAATGTCAGGGAATTTCCCTCCAACTAAACTCTCACCCACTTTCTCTCTCACTTTCCCTTCCCTTCTCCCTCTCTCTCCTATAAAGAGTCACTTCTCGAATTCCTTGGGACGACGACAGCTGAAACAAAATGAGACAACAACAGGAGTACACTTGATCCTGATGAATTCGATCTTCCTATTCCCTCCCCTTCCTTCATCAGCATCTTCAATTCCAGGATTTTTCCTCCTTTCTCTCCTCACCATCTCTCCAGTGTATCCAGTACACTTTCACTTTGTATATATTTTAAGCAAATATTATTATAGACAGTTTTAGATTATCCTCTCTTTTTTTACTTTCTCCTCTTTAACATATGCTTCATGCCAAGTGGGTTTGCCAATTTTTTTCCCTCCCCCATGCAAAAAACGTATTCTTTTTGATGTGCAAAAACAGAGGAAGAGGAAAGGGAAGATCCAATTTACACCCTTCTATTCTATCCTACTGAACTGTTCAAAATAAAAAGGAAAATTTTCTTCATTGATTTTCGCATCGGTGACTAATAATCTTCTTCTTTCTCCTCCTCGTTAATACAGAGTGAGAAGACTTGTTTCAAAATGATTGGCAGTCTACAATAATAGCACCCGGAGGACTTGGTGCATTAAAATACGGGAAGGAGAAAGTAAGTAGCTAAAGAGTACAATAATACACATTTAGCAAAATTATATTCGTAGAGTCTGTGAGAATGGATGTCTGTTGTTTGGAACTTAGGCGAACCTTTCCTTTTCTCCTTACTTGTACTATTATTATTATTACTACAGTGTCTCGAGCACTTTAGGAGAAACGACTTGTTTGCTTATCTTTCTTTCTCTCTCTCTCGTCAAACCGGAGGAGGAGGAGGAGAAAGAGGAGGAAGAAGAAGAAGAACAGCCGTGAGCAGCCATAGTCATGGTACTTTAGTTTGTTGTTGTCCATTGTAACAGATTTTACTTGAACTTTAGTTGAGACTGGAGAATCTCACATGAAATTGGTTCACTCATTTTCTCTTCCTCTTCTCTCTTTCTCTGTCTTCCACATTCCTTTTGACCCTTCCCTTCCGCTCTGTCCTAGGATTATCCAATCTTCTTTTTTTTCTCCCTTCATCCACTCTCAACATTGTGTGTGTGTGTGTCAGTCTTAAACTGAAGACTCACTTTGCTATTTCTTTCTCCTTGAGAGAGAGAAAATTGTATGTTTATATTTCTCCTTCCTCTTTCCCTCTTTCTCCTCATTCCTCAGACAAGATAAAATAAGAGAGTCTTGTCTCTCATTTGTCGTTTAAAATTGTTTTCCCTTGTTTTTGTTCTGTGTGGATCCTCCTCCCCCCACCACTTTCCCCTCCTCACTCACTTCCTTCCGAAATTTTATTGTCTGTACATGTACAATCTGTTTATTTGTACAGTTCCCCCTCTCTCCTCCCCATATTTCTCATGACCGAGAAGGAAGGAAAAGAGAGAGACAAAGCGGGAGGGGGAGGAGGAATAAAAAAAACAATTGACCTTTTGCTCTCATTTTGTAAATTCCATTGTTCATTCTGTTTGTTTTTCCTCTGCATTTTCCAGGGAGGATGGAGTGAGGGAGATCCAACAAATAGACCCCAGACTCCTCACACACACACATGCAAAGAGAGAAGGTACCAGAAAAACTGTAACGTAATATTTCATTCAACATCCATCCTCCTCCTCCTTTTCTATGCTGCACAAAATATTTAAAGGGGGAGTGTAGACAGTGAATAGTTTACCCTACGGTCTCAAGAGTTACACACACATTACATACACACGGTATGAAGGGTCAGAATGAAGGTGTGAGATAAAGTGCCAAGACAAGGCTAGTCGTCAGAATGGAAAGTGTGAACTCCTTTTTCTTTCTCCTCCACCTCCTCAACAAAAACAAACACGGAGGGAAAGGCAGGAGTCCATGTAAAATGATAGACACACACATAATTAGATAATTTCTGCTTAGTTTTGTCCGCAGTAGTCCTACATAACCATTCTTCATCCCATGATTCTACCCGGGTGTTGTATTCTGTGTGTGTGTTGTAAGAGTAATAATCTCGTTAACTCGTTCTCGTATTAATGCACGACTGTGTTTGTAAAGTTGGGCCGGAGACTGGAGGATGATATTGAGATGACATTAGTTCAGACAGGGAAAATTATTTATTCTGCCACTGACATTTAATTCCAATTCTCCTTCTGCTTTCTCCTGCTTCGTGGCTTCTGTGTCCTCTGACTCTCTATCTCCTCTATTTTGAGATCTAAGTCCCTTACAATCCAGTGTAGCTCGTCTTGATACCATGTCTCTCTCTTTCCAGAGAGAGAGTGTGTGTGTGGAGAGAGAGATAACAATTCCAAAAGTTCTCTCTCCACACACCCACACCACACACACATCTACAATAATATGGTGGCTAGTCTGGTTCATCAAGGACTTTCACTGTGTGTGTCTGTATTCCCAATGTTCGTTAGGAGAGAAAGCGAG
Source organism: Pygmarrhopalites habei (assembly GCA_009870185.1). Classification (NCBI taxonomy): domain Eukaryota; kingdom Metazoa; phylum Arthropoda; class Collembola; order Symphypleona; family Arrhopalitidae; genus Pygmarrhopalites; species Pygmarrhopalites habei. The sequence goes on along the minus strand of WJFB01000645.1, from coordinate 36,428 downwards.
AGAAAATTCGATTTCTCCGTCTCCACATTTTGGTAGATTGTGGATGATTGAAAGAACTAACCCGGGATGTCAGTTAGCCCTGTCTCTCTCTCCCTCTCTCTCTCTCGTGTAACTTGAAATCAATTTTCCCCTATAAATTACCAAGGCAGAGGCAGAGGCAAAAGGCTGGGAATGAGTATACAGAAATACAAGGAGGATGGGAAAACAGCTGCAGAAATATGCAACCTCATTTGTACTCACACTCTTTCTACTTTCTCCATCCTCTTCCTCGCTCTCTGTTTATTTGCAACCACCATTTAGTTTCGTTAGGGAAAGTTTAAACAGCATAATTAATAAGGAACCTCCTTCCCACTAAATTAGTCGTCAAATTAAAAGTTTAACTGAAAACATTCAATGAATAACTGAAGAGTCGGTGCCTTGCTGTACTCGTGTGTGTGTGTGCTACCCATGCACTTCATTACACTGTCTGAATGTTTTAAATTACTTTTTACAAGACATTATAGGATGGCGATATGGAAGATATCGTATAATGACACACACACAGGATGACTACCTTTGGGTGGAATTGATGGGTCTCATTTTATTACCCGGGGTTTGCCCTTTCAAAATTCATAATGGTTATTCAACTATCCTTTGCTTTTCGTCTTCCATCTTTTTGCTATCAATATTCATTCCTCGTTACGACTTGACGTATGCATAACTTTCTCCTCATTTAAAAATCATGGAAAGTGTATTTTCAATTTCAAATTCATAGGAAAAAGGAGTAGGACACATTTTTCTCTCTTTCTCTTACCTAGGAAATATACTTTCTCCCTCGTTCAACTACGGAGAATCTCCAAAGTCAATTCGACCTGCTTTCTCTGCTTTCTCTTTCTCTCTCTCTCTTGGCAGAGTCATAACTAATTAAAAAAATTTAGACACGGGAGTTTGTCATTGACATTGTAGCTCATTTGTTGAGGAACCCCTTTTCTCCATTTATAAATTATATATAAATAACCGGGAGACACGGAGAATTAGGATTAATTACAGTACATTACATTTGAAACTCTTCCCACCCCCAGTTTTAAATATCCCAACAAGGATTTGTCTCTGGTGGATTCAGAGACGGAGAAAGTTTTGACTATATCCCATTACATTGGAGGGCCATGTCATATTCATATTGGACTACTTATTGGAGTGCAGGAGGAGAGGATAAAATGCAGAGACTCGGATGGGAACGACGGAGAGGAATCCGGTCGGACAGAATCTGTAAATTAGGGAGGAGGAGGACGGGAGTTTGTATATTAAAAGCAAGAATAAATTCCCTGCTACCATTTTCTAGTGTGTGTGTGTGTGTTGTGGACTTTTCTCTCTCTCTCTCACACACACATTCATCTATGCATGCTCGTATCCATTCTATCAGGGCAATTCCCGAAATTCCAAGTTTTCGTCTCTCTCGCTCATTCTCTGTCTGTGGAATAGCGATTCCAGCTATAAGAATTAATACTCTATTTATGACCTAGAATGAAATTGGGAAGAGAGACGGAAGGAATGATAGGGTGATAGGATGAATGCACGCATCCCTCTCTCCTCCTCACTTCTCCTCCGGGTTGATAGTACACAGAAAAAAAGAGTGAATCTAATTCACGTCAACAAAACCATGGTTCGACGTTTTACTATACAATGGGTACTATAATATTATAATATACCCACTAAATTCTGTTTCCCTCCATCTCTCACTCTCTTTTCACTCTCTCACTTTCTCCTCCACGAAGCTGGAAGGTGAGAGAGAGAGAGGAAGAGGGAAAGTGTGGTGGTTGGGAGTTGTGCAACTAATCTAATCAAAACTCGAAGAGTTCTATAAGAGGAGGAGCCGATGGGAATGTCCATATGCACACACACACCCATCACCCTCCCAACACATTGACTTGACATACGTAAGTATCACCTTTCATCCCCTCTCCTCTTCTCTCGTTTCATATTTAATAGAGTCAAGTGACAATCATCCTCTCTTTCTTTCTCCCTCTCTCTACTTTCTCCAACTTGATCTCTCTCTCCCTCTCCACACACACGTCTCACTTTTGTGAACGTGTCTTTTCATGTGTGTGTGTGTGTCTTTCTGGAAAACCAAAAAAATGTTCAACTTTTTTTCTCTAACCCATTTTTTGTTTTTTGCGAGCTCTCCTCCTCAACGAATGGATGTCGAAGAGAAAGTATGACCTTCCTCCCTATTTATCTCATTCGGTTATTCTGGCTCCAGGGAATTTATTCCCTTTCTCTCTCCCTCTCTCTCTTTTGGAAAGACAGGGACCGTCTGTGTGACAGTGTGGCGTCTCTAAAGAGCATTTTGTACAGCTCCTTGTCCCGTGTGTGTGTGGTTTTCTCCCAGAGAGAGAGAACACACTTTTAGGTAACATAATATTTTTTTTGATATCCTTCAACTGTCAACTCAAATGTATTATTGGACTGACCTCAAATGTGTCTCTCTCCCTTCGGATACAATTCAGTTTATTCATACACCGGACACACCGGACACCACACCGTGTCGATGTGTGTGTGTGTCTATATATAGAAAGGGTTTGAACAAAAAAAAAGTTTTTCAAATTGACCCACAAAAAAAGGAAACTTTTTATTTATATTTTCACAACTTTTCCTTCTTTTATATCAATATTATTGCTTTTTTGTCTCTTCCCCCCGAGAATGTGTCCACCCATAAAATCTTTAAACCTTTCTCTCTTTCTCTCTCACACACACATGGGAATGGCTCTCTAAATTCATTGATACACACACACCCCCACAGTCACTGAATATTGAGACAACTCGTAAAAGCGATTACAATTATTTTATCCTATTATTATTAATCCTTGATTAGTTTATTACTTTCCCCTCCCACTCCGTACTTTCTCCTTCTCATAATAGTAATTGGTGGCTCCCACTCCCATAATCACATGACGTGTGTGTGTGTACATGAAATTGTACAGTACACCCTAAACTGTGTGTGTGTGTTGCAATTAAATGTTTTTGGTATGATTACGGCTTTAGCTTTGCCTACTTGGGCTTTACTAGCCACACTACTTTCACTTTCTCTCTTCTCTCTTGCTATGTCTTTATGCGTGTTTGTCTATAATTTTTGGCCTCATTAGAAGATGAAACCATTTTCTTTTTCTTTTGTGTCTCTTTTTCTTTCCCTCTTTTTAATTTGACTCTACTACTATCACTCTTCCACCATCTTCTTCCTCCATCCAGTTTTAGTTGTAATGTTGTGAAATTGGTTGGAATTGGACTGCTGCAGTAATGTTATAACTATAAAAGTGAGGGAGGGAGGAGGGGACTTTATAGCTAGTACGTGAAATATGTGTGGAACATGGGAGAGGAATGTTGGGTAGAGAGAGAGAGAGAGTTTGAAACCGAAATCGGAATAGCAGTGGTGAAAGAAGGAAAGAATTGGACTTTCTCTCTGTCGAATCTTTTCTTATAGGCAGGCGAAAGAGAAAGCGAGGAAGACCACGCCTGTCCCCGTATGTACGCTCCATGTTACGTTACGTGATGGTCCGGGAAAAAAAGGATCCAATAAAATGTGATGACAACCCACGGCACCAAAAAAATCCTCATTTTCACTCTTTATTTGTTTGTCTTTGAAATTCTACTCGCTAATCCTCTGCTAATTGGTAAACAAAAACAACCTTTGTCAGGATTTCACTCTCGATTAAATACGCTCAAATTTTTTATTTTAAATCTAAAATTCTTCTTTCCTTGGAATCAATTTTCATTCCCACTCCCACAGCACACAAGATTAGCAGTTCAAATTCAACATGGATTGGGGGATTGAAGAATTCAATTGTTGTCGACGACATAATTAGGATTTCAGAATATTATTATCCAGGAGGAGGAGGAGGGGGGAGAGAGGGAGAAAGCTGACTGTATGACAATATGAGTGGATTGGAGAGAGTGTGGTTTTCATGAATTAATCCATTATTAATCACCACCTGCCACACGACACTTTAATGATCCGATAGGAGTAGTCAGGAGAGAAAGCACCTACGTTTATATTAGTTAAGGCTTACATACTTTTACTGTCGTCCCTCATACACACGTACAAACACACAATACACCACTCACAAGAGAGAGGAGAGGGGGGGGGGGAGGTTGAAAATAAATTGGAAATTTGCATGCACCGTCCTCTCACAACTTGGAATAAATATAATATCCTGTCATAAAACCCTGGAACCCCAAAGCAAAACACCCACACACCCTTTTTTGTAATTATTCCTTGTACACCACAAAAAATAAAGAGGAGAAAGCAAATTGTACAAAATAAGGACAGAACTGATATATCCACACTTTACACACTCAACCGTGGTTAAAGATTACATTATACAAAATTATCTGAGCACCACTTAAAATCCTCCTCTTCTTCTTCTTCTTCTCTTTTGTGGGCTAAACCATTATTGATCCCCAAAATAGACCCACACCCACCCACCCACACTCTCTCTTTCACACACGATATTTTACACAGTAGGAAAAATTTTAAAGTTGGACGGAGTGAAAGTTGTACTATTTACCTCTGTTACAGGAAGAAGAGAAGGTGATAATTTTATTCAAATAAAAATTATGAAAATGGGCGGAAGCACTTTTTTTCCTTCTTGTCTCCAAAATTTTTCTTCTCAGCCTATCACACTCCTTTCCAATTTATACATGGAAGTATAAATACAGAAGTATTGATGTTATCCCTTTCAAGATGAGGACTAGGACTAAGGGACTAAGGTGTGCTCACTGACGTGAAGGGCTCAACTTGAAAATTGTAGAAGGATATTTTTTTACGTTGATTTTCACAGTCACACTCACATGTAAACACACAATTTTGAATTTTTTTCCACTTGGGTTTTCTCTCTCTCTCCACTTTTTGTGTAATATTTCCCAGATTCCGGATTTTTTCCTCCTGGAACGCTTTTCCCTGGGAGAGAAAGTGTGTGTTTGTGTGGATTATGAGCGAGAGAGTGAGAGTGGAACTTTTGTGCTGAGCTGCTCCGCTCTACTCTGCTCTGGTCTGGAGTTTTGTGTGTTGGCAGTTGGCACTAGACTTTCTCCGTGGGCCAGGGAAGAAGGAACAGCGGAAAAAAAGGACGACAGCAGCAGCAGCAGTGGCAGTACAGCCGAGAGAGAAAGTAGAGATCCCTTTTGTAGAAAAAGGAGGCAGAGAGAAAAGGAAATGAAGAGAAAAGAGAATATGAGTAAAATATCTTTGTGTGTGTGTAAGGCTGTGTAGACTGTATACACGGCTGACGTTCTGGCTTTCGAGTGCCACACACAGACAAAGAGAAAGCAAGAGATGGTCTCTCTCTCTCTTCCACTTTTCTCTCCTATACGACTGTGTGTGTGTGTTCCTTTTTTGGATTGCAATTTCTCTCCACTTGTTCTTCGCCTTTTCTTTTTCTGTATATTTTATTATGTAGAGGGGGAGAAGAGAGGCAGAGCCTTACATACCGGAGGGCCTTACATTCAAATGTAGAGTGGAGGAATGGGTTGAAAAGGAGAGAGCCAAAAAACCACAGGGAGAAAGAGGTTGAATGAAAGTGGAGTAGAAATATGAAATACAGAGGAAAGAGAAGAGGGGATTGTTTTGGATGGCTTCGGTGAGGCTTTATACTATTATATCTCACTCTCTCTCTGACTCGCAAATTGTGTGAGAGAAAAAGAGAAAGTGGAGACGGAGACGTGCAAAAAGGGCAGAGCAAGGAAGGAAGGAGAAAGCAGTGAGAGAGAAAGAACAAGGAGTTGGACTCTGTGTCGTCTCTGTGTGTACTGGCACACACTCCAAAGTCTACGGGAAATAAAATCACACAAAAAACGACGACCAGGGAAACTCCCTCCTCCTCCTCCTCCGTGTAAAATTTATATATGACCACACACACACGCTTTCTCTGTTTTTGTCTATCTTTATCCTTTTGGTAACCAGAGGGAAAGAAGAGGAGGAGGAATCCATTGAGGAAAAAAATACCATCATAGAAGCCACCACGACTCCACCATCACCCAAAATTTCTCCTCCACCATCCTCCATCCTGTAGACATCCTCATAATATGTAGTAAAGTATTCTCAAGTTGGTGGTGGCGAAAGAGAGTGTGTGGGAAAATCCATGTGTGTGTGCCTATGATGATATACAGGAGAGAGAGAGGGAGAGAGCGGGTGTGTATGGAGGTATCGGTCTTTAAATCTTAAATCAATCTTAAATCTTTTTATGTATACGTTGTAATTGTGTACGGATCCTTCCCCTCCACCACCTCCATATTATGTAATACTAAGGATTTTACTATGCTTCTGTAATGGGAGTACTCAACTAAAACAAAGACAAAGACACGCAGGGAGGGAGGCACTAAGGAAAAGTATATACAGTATTAAGATGTAGAGAAAGACAGTCAAAACTTACTTTTATCTGTGTCTGTGTGGTGTGTACAGTATAAAGACCCTCCACTATACACAGGGAGTACCCGGGACACTTTCTCCTTCTCACTCTCACTCACTTTCTCTCCCTGGAACAGAGCCGAGTGGAGTGCAGGGAATGGAAAGGAGGAGGCAGGGAGGGAATGGATAGGAAAACGGAACGCGTCGCGCGGCGCGCGGCGGGGAAACAGATAAAAGCCTGAATGCACCACCACTACACACACACACCACCCTCTCTCGCTCTCTTTCTAACTCACAATCCTCACTCTCTTCAACAGTCTGAGAGTCTGTCACGAAATATCGGTGTACTAATGCTACTACTCCCTTCTACAAACTACAAACCCCATGTCCAACTCGCTCTCTCTCTTTCTCCATGCTGTGTGTGTGCCGGGGTATAGCTGCATGAAAATACATGTGTATAACACTCTCTCCACCCTCCACACACACACATTTCTCCGTCCTGTATAAACTGTAAACTGGTGGATGGAGTATATTAGTTGGTATTTATTCAATTGTACATGTACAACTCTCTCGGAGTGAGTGTTCTACCTCACTTTCCCTCACACACAACTCGAGAGAAAGTACAGACGGAAAGAAGGAGAAAGTTTTTTTTCTTGTGGGGGAGAGTCAATGTGCGAAAAACTTGATGCACATATATAGACGGACGTGGAAGTGTTTTGCAAATAGATGTTGACTTCTAAAATCCAAAATGTACATAGAACTTTACACACACACACACGAGAGAGAAAGAGAGAGTATGCCAAGATATATATCTGATTTTTCCCTTATTCTTTTCCGTATTGCTCGAGGGGAAGAGATGATGACGGTTGTAGAATTTTAAAAAATATAATCCATACGAAAGAATAAGAAAGAGAAAGGATTAATGTTCTAATACATTTTCTTTATTTATATATAATGAGAATACATTCTTTTGAGGGGGTAGAGGGTAAAAGTAGTGTACCTTTCTCCTGTATGACCCTCCACATACACACGTATACCTACTATAATATATGATTGTACATTTGGAAGGTGGTTTAGCATATTCTACTCGTTCCCTGATATATCACGATGCTCGTGGCAGTTTTGAAGTCTACATAGTACTCCTTAGTACTACTACTGTGTGTGTGTGTGGATAGAGAGAGGAGGAAAGGGTAGGAGTGTGACTGTGACTGTGTGTGTGTGGATGATTCTCTTGTGCGGGGGAATCGATGGAAGGGAATGAACAAACATAGTCGGTCGTGTCGTGGCTCTCTCTCTTTCTCTTCGCCTACTTTCTCCAGCCCGTCAGTCCGTGTATTTTCCTGGAACTCCACTCTCTCTTTCCTTATTGCCTCTCTCTTCTCTCTCTCTCTTCGAGGAGGGGAAGAACTGTACATGGCTCTACATACATGGATGACTATGGCGAGTCAGGGAAGGAGAAAGAAAGAGAGAGAGAAGGGGGGGGGGGGATCCAATGAAAACTTGATCCCAATCGATGGGAATTTAGTGCGCAAAAGCCAAACGAGAGAGAGAGGAATGATAAAATGGTATAATGTCTATGTGTTAGTAGTGTTTCAGATTTTTTCCCACATGTATATATATATATACATTTGTATGATACTAGAATATGGAGGAGTGTAAGACGCAAGTTGGTATGAATGTATAGAATCTATCTATACAATTTTTGTCCTTTTCTTTTGACCAATAACGCTCACACCTGCCCCGGCGACTCTCAGCTCCCCGAATTTGTAACACACCGAGTGCAGTGAGTGCAGTCAGGGAAAGGTACACACTACACACACACATGTATCAATGGATGATGATGGTGGTGGTAGTGGTGGAGGGGAGAGAGAGGAGGGTTTTTGCACCAGGGGAATTTTTCGCAAATAGATTCATAACAAGAGTAGTAATTCGCACGGGAATTATATTCTTCTATTATATTATGGAGTAGAACAACATTTTGTGATTACATTATGCATCAACTTTTCTTCTCCTCTCCCTTTCCTATTCTATTGACGGCTCAAATTGTATTGTGCTTTCTAGGTTGACTGTGAAATGGGATGACTATTGTATGCACTGTACTGTGTACTGGGAGGAGGAGGAGACAAAATATGTATGTAATGAGGGAACGTGGAATTTGTATACAATTACCCTTTTGCGTTCATGTCCAATATCATTTTACATCACAGGCTTTACATTGTTATCTTTTGGGGGGGTCTGTACACTTTTACTTGAGGAAGGAGGAGGAAAAAAATTTACTTTTTTTTTCTTCTGCGTAAAGAAAGTTCTCTCTGCACATCTCCTCCTCCCATGGAGGAGGAAGGAGTAACAAAAGGGAGGAGGGAAAAGATGTGATGTACAGTTTGTGAAGGGAGAGAGAGGGATTATGTATATTTTTTAATATGAAAAGGAAGCTCATCTTTGTAATGTTATTCTGGAGAGTCTAGGACACAGAGAGATGAGAGAGGAAGAGTAGACGGTCATAATACCTCCTCAAGTTTTTGGAGAACTTGGAGAAGAGTGGTTTGAGGGCTGAAGTCAGGGAGGAGAAGGTGAATTAAATAAAGTTACATAAATTAGGAGGGATTACGTACAGAGTCCAACAATTTTTTTTGTTATAATGATAATATATTGTACAAGGGAAAAAATGTAAATCATACTCTCTTTGTGTGTGTGTGTCTCCAGGAAAAAAAGCCACTCTTCAAACTTTGAGAAAGGGGAAGGAGAAGAGTGGATGCGGGCATGGACTGTATTCATAGATAATGTACTTTATAAATGTATTCATCATGATTTAAATTATGCTTGAACTTTCCATGGTTCCCTTCATACACTTTAGACCCTTTCCTCCTTTCGGGTAATATTGTCTACTTTTGTACGGAATGTCAGACAGGGTTCAACCTTTGTTTCTCATCATTATCATTGAACTAACTTTGTGTGTGTACACATTTTCCGGCTTCCGGCTATCTCCAGAACGAATATTACACACAAAAGCCAATAATTTCTGATAAATTAATTTATTTCACGTCCTTCCTCTTCCCCTTTCTCGCTCTCTCTCTCTTTGTATTGATGAGGATGGGAAGTTGAGAGGAGACTGATGATGCCTTTTAGATTTTGTAGAGTGAAAGTCAATAGTGTTATATGTATTACATATAGTTACAATACAAAAGAAACTCTCTTTTCTCTTTCTTTCTCTGAATTTCCTGTTCCATATTCCATTTTCATGTCTCAGGATGTCCGGAAACTCAAACATGGTTCCCTAAGTATGAAGTAGGGAGGAGAAAAGTTCAAGGGTCAACAGTATGTTTTTCTTCATTGAGTCAGGATTTCAAAGTTGACACATATTATTGACCTGCATCTTAAATATGGAAAGACTTTTAATGTCTATTTAAAATTAATTTCCAATTTCGAAATGAAGACAGAGCTGCTCGTCTGTGTCCGTCCAGTGGAATCAAGGGAGAAAAGAGAGGGGACATTTGAATTGACCACGTGCCTCGTGCATTCCACAAGAATTAATTTTGTCCTCTGCATTTTTAATTTAATTGTGATTCAACATGCGGAGACATCAGCCAAGGAGGAAATGCAAGTCTACAAAGTCACCCAGGACACCAACTCCGACTCCACAAACTCCTCCAGCTCCAGTAAAAGAATTGTCTCCAGAACCCTCATCCCCCGAACCGGAAATTGTTGCTGACGAAAAACCTAAAAAGCCTGATTGGTTTGATCCTGTCTTGACTTCGATTCAAGAATCTGTGAGTATTGACATAATCTCTATTTTGTTGGGTTGTTTGAAATGAATTTTAACTGACCTATATATAATTGTTGTATTGTAGTCGGAGAAGGCTGTGGAAGCACTTTCAAAATTTACTGAAGGGAAAAAGTCTGAGTCTCTGTTCCCAGACTTGCCGACAAGATTCATTTTAAATATTACCTGTTTCAAGACGCCGACACTGGAACAGTCATTTTTTAATATTGCTCTTCGTAATTCAATTCATCCTGTAGGCTCGGACGTAGTTTTGATAATTAAACATGACAAGAAACGGATGAAGAATGAGGAGGGTTACATTGAACCAGAGATCAAGGCAAGTTTGTACAAGGATAAATTGTTGACTGAACATGACCTCAAAATCCGACAAGGTGAACAAATTTTCTACAATTTCGTTTCGCATTTTCATTTAATCTCATTTACTTAATACTTTTGGCATCGATTGAAAGAAATGGTTGGTTTTCGTCACGATATCGTTGAGACAGCCTTTGAGTTCAGAACCTCTGCAACACTGGTTCTTCTAAGGCATTTAGCTTTTTCATGAATTTACTCGCTCCGTTAAATTAAGTTTCATCATAGTTAGATGTAGTTAAATAGTTATCGGAGTGTTCGAATCTAGTTTGGGAGAGTGCAATGAGTGGACACGAGTCATCAGGTAAGCATCAAACTGGTTATTTTCATCCATTTTTACTCTTTTCTTTTCTCTCTTTTCTGCCGGTCTTTGGCGTGCTCTTTTTAATACGTATTCTGTTCGTATTCTAAGGTGAGGAGATGGAAGAATATTTTTCTTCCGATTCGGGTGATGTAGACTTTACTGTGAGGCCGGGTAGTAAAAGGAAGAAAAAGTCTAGTCTTACTTCAAGTCACCAAAAATCTAAAGGTAAGCATTTATTTCATTTTATCCACTCTTTGATTCTATGTCCCTCTATGTAATTATGTACATTACATGTAAGTACACAATTTTCTCTTTTTTTATCAACAGGTATTCATCGTCAATCTAAGAAGAAAAGTAGTAAAAAGATTTCAGTTAGAGCTGAAACAGTTCTGGTATGTTTCATACATACATAATATGTACTTTTTTGTTTTCTCTTTTTAAAAAAATGTTTGAGTATTTAATTTCAATATGCACTGATGAACTTCTTAATTTTTTCCCATTTATTAGATTCATGGTCGTCGTGAAAAATCTGTCAAGTACAAGGAAGAGTCTCGTCCCAGTAGCAGTATGAGTAATAGTAGCACCACAACAACAACAACAGTGGACAAAGATTTTGAATTTGCAACTGTATCTAATGATGTGAGTATAAGTATAATTATGTAACATTATTATTTCAATATTTTTATGATTGTATAGAATGCCGTATATTTTTTATGTTACATAATCTGAAAAATTCTTTTTTATTTTTAAACAGAGTTCATCATTTGGTTCCATCATTAAACCCATGTTATCCGAATCCAATCTCGAGGAGGAGAATCGAAGTCTGAAAGAACAAGTCAAATCTCTTCAATTGGAAAATGATTTACTCCGTATTGAACTTAGCCATCTCATGACACAAAAGACTGAAGAATCTAGTTATCAACCACTCCCGTACAATGAGATCAAAGAAGAGTCGACTGGTGATGTAAAAGTTTATCAAGTCATTCTACCAGGAGAAGGTGGGCCTGCTAAAATAATTATTGACAATAAGAAGAGGACGTTGATGACCACTCATCCGTTTGTACTTAGTGATGATAAATTTATTAGTCTGACGGAGAAACCTCATAGTGTTCCTAAAGCTAGTACATGTGAGTGTCTACACTTTATAGAACTATTTTAAATATTACAAATTTAATTTTCTTTCTAAATATTTTATACTTATTGTTTGTGTGTGTTTCTTTGTGCACTTTCAGACAATGTACTTAAGTTTATGGATAGTGGTGGTGGTGAACATCTTGGAAAGACATGTTTGACAGATCCTTTCGCGACGCTTCGCGGCATTGTACGAAATTTGAGTAAAAGGAAAGGGATAGGTGGACGCGTGAATTATTTGAAAAGACTACAGAAAGGTCCTAACCTAGTTGGTGGTGGAGGAGGAGGGGAACCTCCTGGGGATCCCAGTAAGTCTGTTCCAGCTGATGGCGAAGTTGCGAAGAAGCCAAAAAAGAAAATAACTAAAAGGAAAGTCAAGATTGAAGGCTGCGGTAGTTTGAGATGGAGACTACTAATGTTGGTAAGTTTACAATTCCTCATTCTCAAACGATGTACCACTAACAGTTAGATATTTTTAAGCACATACTCTGTTGTAAAGTAAATACATTCTTTCTCCCTCTCTCTCTTTACAGAAACATGAGATTGTCTTATCATCAGTTAAGTTTGTGGCTCCTTCAACATCCTTGATCTGTGCAGAGACCATTAATCGGTTTATGAGATTCTATTCAAAGAATAAGGAGGGTATGTCAGTTATGTTCTTCAATTTTCCAAGAATGATGACTGACACTGCAGCAAGGATGCTACTGCTACTAAATCAACTGAATGATCATCAACTCTCCATCCCTCTCAATTCTCCTTTCATCCTTTCAAAAGATAAATTGGATGATGATTTTTTTCAACAAAAGGTGCATTTAATTTGTGTGTACATTTATTATTTTTAATCAGTCGTTATTACCAGCGAAGAATAATTATTGTAAATCACATTTTGTTTAGTATGACCAAGACGAAAGGACTATCGACGAGCTTATGCAATCTCTGTTCGTAACCATTATCCCACCAGACGATGCAAATAAATTATTAGAGATTGATGATGGCAATGACAGCAACTTCCAAAAAAAAGTTAAAAACCTGGCTATGCGTCTCCATAAACGTCGAATATATTTAGGTACATATACATTTATTTAACTAAAAGAAAATATTAAAATGCCACATGTTATTTGGTGTGTGTAGACTTTGTACTATGAATGTACCTAACCCCTTTTGTTTGTTACTTAAAGGTATTGGAGCAGACCGTGTAGCTGACATGTGTTCAGTCGTCAACGGATCCTATAAACGTTTAGAAAAAGGAACAATCGGTTCAAAGGGTTTTGACATTCTTTCTGCTAAGCTGGAAGCCTGGTTGACTGAGACGAAGGACTACCCGTACGTTCTGTTTTTTAATAATAATAATGATTACTACATACATAATCGTAATCGTATTTTGTCATATGTATTTGTTCTTTGCAGGAAGGATTATTATTCTCTTTCTTCCCGAGGAGGTGTACCGGTTGGTTCATTAGGCCGTTCGTCAATCACAAAAACAAAATGAAAGCAAATATTACTACTATTATTTATGTATTGTGGGCTCCCCCCTCTCAACTGAAAGTTAAAGCATTTTTCGTCATACATTTCATTTTAAAATAATGAACGTTTTTTGTTACAACCTTTCACAATGTTAGGCACAAACTTTACGAAATACGAAATGTTTTTTGTTGAATGTTGTGATTACACTCAGTGTCGTACAGTCGTTTTTGTTATTAATAATAACCTGTGGTTCTGACCGAAGTCCAATCCTTCAAGTATCTAATGTGTATATATTTACTAATCATGGAGACCGGGCTTTTCACACAACACATCAATTTCCATTATTTCTCATCATGACAATCGATACTGAATGATAGTGATAAAAACAAGATTTCAACAAAACTTATTTAACAATTTCATGTTCACTCAAAATTCGAGAAGTCATTACCCTATCCCAACTTCGTGATGACTACTCTACGTTTGAGGGGAAGAGGAAATTTATCAAGAGAATTGACGTCCTCCTTGTTGATAAAAGTATTGTCAAACATATGCCACAAATTTTGGGATGTGAGATGTACAAGAGGAAAAAGTATCCCATTCCAGTCAGTCTTCTAGAGACGAGGAATGTCAAAGAGGAAATTAATAAAGCCATGAAGAAAACTGTCCTGAATATTTCTTCGAATGGCAAGACTTCTTCAGTCATTGTGAGTATTTTTCTTCTTTTTAGGTTTACCTGAGATTTAAAATGCTCTCCATTGAAATGTTTTACCAAATTCTTTTTCTATTCCAGTTTGGAAATGACGAGTTGACGAAAGAGCAATTGGTTGAAAATCTAACCAAGATCTGTCGATCCCTTAGAAAGAAATTCCCTGGTGGTTGGAAAAATATAGATAAACTTTCTATTACTGCCCTCAACGTTCCACCTCTTGTTATATATTTCTCCAAAGGTAAAATCATATTTTAATTGTCGACTTGTCTTGTAGAAGTCAAACTCTTATTACTTTATTCATTGTATTTTTTTTATTTTTAAAGGTGGTCCACAAAATGTGACAAAGCCTGTCAAGAGATCCCGAAAATATGAAGGGGATGTCGAGGGAGAGATTTCAACTCAATTAAATAAGCGAATCAAAATTGGAAAATATGGCAAAATCACAACAACCGAAGTTGAGGAGGAGGAGGAGGAGGACGGCGATGATTAAAGAAGTATGAGAGTCATGAATGTTAAAAAATTACTGTTGATATTTATAAAATGTCCAATAACAGTTTCTTTCACACGATTCTCTCATAATACTGTTCCACATCAATGTAAACAGTTTCCTTCAACATTCTTTTGCTATATTAAAGTTGATCTTGTTTATTGTTAATCCCAATGTTTTCTACACTTAAATATATTTTAATTAGCATACACAGAATATTTAATGAGATTTGAAACAACTAGTTACCATATAATGAAATGAGTTTTTAACACACGATCTGAAATCTAGACATCTGTTTATTCTTTTGAGCATCGATCACCAAAAAATATTGTATTTGGACAACTGACATACTTTTTCAAAAAAAATTTTGAAACACTTAATTGAGGTAATACTATCGTGATGTTGAGAGTGGGTAGTGACAAAAGAGGATGAAGTCATCTCAGGGGGAAAATAAGTACTGAATTTTATACTAGTATACACGCATACATTGTACAAGTTAAAAGAAGGATAATAGAACAATAGTTTAAATGCTCGTAATTCACACCACATGGATGAATCATTGTAGGTGGTAATAAGAAATCAAATGCTATCGTATGTGAAATTCACTAAAATGTGTACACAGACAGGAAGGGGGAAGTATTACTTTTGGATAATTTCAAGTTGAAATTTTCAACTCAGATATTTAAATGATTATCATGGTGCCCCTTAATAAATTGCACGGAATTGTACAGAGGTTAGTAAAACAAGAATATTATGTGAAGATTTACGTGCGTCTAATAGCACTAAAATAATTGAATTCGTAGAACGGAAAAACGTCAACGACCGGAATTACAGCGATTATTAATTTATTACATTATCTAACTTGCTGGTGCTTGTTGCATTGGCTTGAGGTCGGGTGATACATTGAATTGACAACCAGTTCCATTCACAATGTCCTGCAAGTTTGCTCCTTCTGCAAGCTCAATCAGGGTCAATCCTTCTTCTTTGTCGACTTTGAAGACACACTGTGTTAAAAAAATGAAAATATGGGGAGAGTGAAAGTTTAGAATCCATTTCAAATGAGAATGAAACTATTGTACGGGTGTACTTACCTTCTCCGTAATTATCATGTCGACACATCTTGTTCCCGTTAAAGGTAAGTCACATTTGTCAACAATTTTGTGAACTCCACCTTTAGCTGTGTGTTCCATTGTAACGATGACCTTTGTGCCAGCACCTGCGGATGATACTAAATCCATCGCACCTCCCATTCCCTTTACTAATTTACCCTGTACCGAATTATGACATAAAAGCACATATTACATACTATTACAGACAACTTCTGTGACACAATAAGTTTTAAAAAGTTCAGAAAAATAAATCAAAATTCTTACAGGAATCATCCAGTTGGCAAGATCTCCAAATTTTGATACTTGCATGGCTCCTAATATTGTCAAGTCAATGTGACCCCTGAGAAAGGAACACAAATTGTAAAGTTGTATGTACAAACAAAGCTCTTGTCAGTCCAATTTTTCACACAATGGCATATTCAATACTCTTACCCTCGAATCATAGCAAAACTTTCGTCAGATGAAAAATAAGCTGCTCCAGGAAGAACGGTTACTGTCTCTTTTCCTGCATTAATTAAATCTGGATCTTCTTGTCCTTCAACTGTAAAAAGGAATTAGTCAATGAAGAATTCTCTGTTACATTTTATTTTGAATGAAAATGACAAATAACAACGATTACCTGGAAAAGGGCCAAGTCCCAAAACTCCATTCTCACTTTGAAGACGGACTTTGATTCCAGACGGAATATAATTACTTGAGAGCATTGGAATGCCAATTCCAAGGTTAGCTGCCAACATATTTTGATTTGTCAAATATTATGATTTGAGATGTTCAATGTTGTAATCCAATAAATTCTTCTAATAATTAAAAAATTAAATTAAATTAAAAGATTACTCACCGTACATTCCATCCTGGAATTCTAATGCAGCCCTCCGGGCAATAAATTCTCTCACAGCTTTAGCAGGATTTGCTTTTTTACCTGGTGTTGCTGGTTTCTGTACTGTTAGTCTCTGAAAAACAATAATGAAAAAGAATTATTATTTTGTCACAAATTCAGAATCAAAATAAATGACTAACCTCAATTCGCTTCTCGTATTTTAGCCCCACTATAATTCTTTGTACGTATACACTTGGGATATGAACATCTTCAGCATTTATTGTGTCTACATCAACAATTTCCTCAACTTCCGCAATAGTGATTTTGGCTGCTTTACACATTGGTGGGTTGAAATTTCTTGCAGTTTTTCGGAAAATTAAGTTGCCCTCTTTATCCGCTTTCCAGGCTTTTACGAGAGCAAAATCTCCAGTAATTGCCTCTTCCATGACATAGTCTCGTTCATTAAAAGTTCGAGTCTCCCTTTCTTCACTCATGATCTCAACGATTCCATCTTTACCATATTTGATAGGGGTTCCTCCTTCTTGAATTAGAGTCCCATATGCAGTTGGAGTGAAAAAAGCTGGGATGCCCGCACCACCGGCTCGTATTCGTTCTGCTAATGTACCCTTAAAATTAAAAGAAAAACTATAAGTCCCCTGTATATTGTTGTGTCATTGACAAGAGTCACTTTGTAAGTATAGTACCTGTGGTGTCAATTCAACTTCAAGTTCTCCAGATAAGTATTGTCTTTCAAATTCTGCATTTTCACCGACATAAGAAGCGATCCTATAAAAACATTTCACAATAATATGAAAATGACACTTCTGCTGCAGATTTCTTTTTTGAACAAACAAAACCGTACATTATATAATTTACTTACATGCGCTTAATTTGTCGTTGCTTTAAAAGAAGACCCAATCCAAAGTTGTCCACCCCAGCATTATTACTAACGACAGTTAATCCAGAGACCTTAGTTTGCAGTAGGGCTCCGATTAGATTTTCTGGTATACCACAAAGACCGAAACCGCCTACCAAAAGTTTACTTCCTTCTGGAATATCTTTGACAGCATCTACAGCATTGTCATAAAATTTTGCATCCTTTCTTCTACTAGTTGAAAAATTTGCCTGAAAGGAAAACAAAAACAAAAATCCTTATTATTATTCAATCAAAGACAGTGGACAACTTTGACACTGTGGACAGAGTAAAATATTTTGAATTACAAATTTTTGCAATTCAAATTGAATACCTTATTTAATGCTGGTTGTAAAACACCTAGAGAATAATTAAAACCTCGTCGGGCTGGCCTTATGAAGGCAGTTAACACAGAGTATCCGGAGAACATGACGAAGAATATTTTTAAATGTCCTTTGAATGATCTTGAATTATGGTAACCCTAAAGGTCAATTGCGGCTCCTCCAACAGAGACTACAAGTTAAACACTTAACGTCCTTTCATACTACAACACTTGCTGACACTATTCAATGAAAGTGCACTGCACATATACATACACAAGTGAATTAAAAGTGAATTAAAGTATTAACTCGGTTCAAAATATTACGTGTCATAGAGAGTGGCCTTTGAATATTGCGCTGCAATATATGACATTTTATTTTATTTTTAATCCCCGACTCGGGTAACTTTGTCGGGTTCTATTTTCGGTGTAAGCTCAGAGTTGTAGTAGCATCCCCGGCTCCTTGACGAGAGTGTGGTTGACCTTAATTTTTCTGTTCGCCATTCTTTTTCGTTGGTAAGTTTTCATGTTAAAAATAATTTTTGACAGACAATTGTTGCATTTTGAAAGGCAAGTTTAAATTAAATTTAGTTGATTTCACACAGAGGCCGAATTGACATTCATCCTAGGTCATCATGATGGATCCAGAATTATTTCTCGATGTGGCCAACCAGGTTACCAAGTTGAAAATGTAATTCCTTTTGACACTATTAAATATTTACATAATGAGAATTTTTTACTGTTAAAGAACTGAAAACTACCGTGACAGTCTGGAATAACATGCATAAATTGAAAATGGTTGTAATACGTGTATTAACATTTTGTTCAGGTATCCCTATTTCGACGTGGCTCATGCAGCCTTATGTTGCCTTCATGTGAGGGAAGACTTGGGAGCGGGTAAATGTCCCAAAATCATTGACAACAAGAATTATATAATGCAACTCATTCATTTTTTTGTTCCATTTTTTGTTGGACTATAGGAGGTCTTGGTTTCACAAGACGTCATCCGCTTGCCACTTGGTTATCATCCCTGGTAGAAATATTTGCGGGAGGGATGCTGGCTAACTTTTTCCTGGGAGAACCAGTCCTTGCCCCCTTGAAAAGCAACCAACATATTCTTCTCTACACTCTCGTTTGGTATGTAAACCCATAATATCTTTACAACACAATTGTCCACTTGTCCCAACTCTACATCATGTTCTTTGACAAGAAACGATTTCATGCAATGTGGAAAATTGTTGATTCAAAGCAGTAAAGTAGGAAGTATTTATTATTCATGTGTTCGTGTTTGTAGGTACTTAATATTTTACTGTCCGTTTGACGCTGCGTACAAAGTTTGCAAATTTCTGCCCGTAAAATTGGCATTTAGTGTAATGAAAGAAATTTACAGGTATGTAAACCACTTTTTCTGGTTACGATATCAATAATATTACTATTATATTAATATATTTTTGTGAGATTATCGATTAGAATCTATATCACTATTTGACACCAGTGCAGAACCACACACACACACAAAGTGGAAGTTGCGTGGTTTTTGTGTTTTCTCGCACAATGGTACACTTATAAATAAATAATGATTTTACTCTTAGAACGAAAAAGGTGTACGACGGGGTGACTCATGCTCTCAAAGTGTTTCCGAGTGGATATCTAATTGCGATTATGGTTGGCACAGGTAGCTAAAATTTTTTGCGTAACGTTGAATTTTACATGAGATTTCCCATATGTGAGAGAATGAGAGATGATCAATAATAATTGTTATTATGATTATGATATCACAGTCAAAGGGAATGGAGCTGGTTTTCTCAAAATACTTGAAAGACTTTTACGAGGAGTGTGGACGCCAAATGCAATGGAAATCCTACAACCGAGTTTGTAAGCGCTCAAATATTTTATTCCCATGTATATGAGTACTTGCTTGAAAAGTTTACAGAAAATATAATGTCATAATCCTTTCTCAGCCCGACAAAAGCCTGCATTGCTGCCTCTGTCATTTTCGTTCTGGACAAAAAGACAGACTTTATTACGGCACCTCACAGCCTACTCTATTTCGGAATCGTTGTGTTCTTCGTGTACTTCAAAGTAAGTTGCAAGATTTAATGAGTCATGTTCAAATGAGATGTTTTTTTCTTATAAAAAAGGAAATTAATTTTCTTTAATTGTCTATGTGTAGGTCTCTTCTATTCTTTTGGGTATCCATGATCCCTTTGCACCATTCGAGAATATCTTTTGTGCATTGTTTATGGGGGGACTGGCCGACGCAATTAGCAGGGCTTTTGGAGCTAAAGTAGGGGCTGAAGGGGAAAAGTCTGGGGTAGAGTCGAAACCGGCTGCTGACAAAAAGGAAAAATGAAAATGGGTACAAACTCTGTTTAATAAATGATTATGACAGCTGCATAATATGTATTACTCTTGCAGCGCACAATATGTTTACTGTTAGAAATTGACCGTCGGAGATGATGAATTATTTTATTTTCCCCCCAGTGTTCTTACTACATTACTGATGTTGTTTTTAAGGATTTTAGTCATAATTTTTGTTTGTTGTTTTGAATTGATTTTCCAGTGACATGTTTTATCTTTTGACCAATGTCTTGACAGTGATTCTATTCTGTTTTTATCCAACTTGTTGATGTGTTCGAATGAATAAGTTTATATAGTCATGCCTTAAATGATTATTGTGCAATTGATGGGGAAATGTCCTTTTCAATTTTTAACCTTATAACCAAAGAATGAACAAAGTTTTAGTTTTGAAATGATAATGAAGCATTGTAGTGTGTGTTCTACCTTGCAGATAAATAGATAATGTATATAAAGTTGAAGAGACCAAAGATTTTACCAAAATTTTAAAAAGTTGATGGTTTGCTGCATAAGACGTACTGTACAATCTTGCGAGATTTCAGCATTTCAGTGTTTTTCTCATAAGAATGAGAAATACTTTGAATGTTCTGAAAACCCTACAACAACAATCAAATGAAATTATACATACTTTTGAGTTTTACGACTTTGGCCTGTAGTTAGTTGAAAATTTCAGTTATCCTGCCATTAAGTATGGTTAGGTTTTTTTTGTTTGTACCTCAACTTGATGTCTCTTAAAAGACAAAATTGTGGTTTTTTAAAAAACTAGATAGAATGTGAAATTTAACTTTAATGGAAGAAATTATTCAGGATGATTCTTTGTTAAGTACTATATTTAAGAGTGATATACGTTAAATCAGGAAAAATTATAGAACTGTACTTAGTAGCAAAATGGAAAGACGAGGGGAAAGTATGAGAGTTCAGTGCTATGAACGTATAAGAGCTTTCAATTTTTCAATTTTCAAATTGCCTTTCAAAAACAAATATTTTTATCCTCTCACTTTCAGTACTTATGAATCGGCCTCATTTGTCAAACTGTTATCAATAGTACCTAAATATTAACATGCACTCTGGTGCATATAATCAAAATATATTATAACGAGAATTTATAAACGAATTTTTAAAGTGCAAAAATATGATAGGGGAAAAAACTTGTAAAGTCACTCAAATAATTTTAATTACGAATAGTAACGAATGGATCTAGAAATCAACGACTTGTATTCCCCTTAAATAGTATTATAGACCCTATGCATGTCATACAAATTCCTTATAGTTTATGTTTATATTAGTTGATCAAAATCGTCAACGTGTAAGTTAGTCACAGACCACGTTATACAAAGGAATGTTTTTAATGTGTCATATAATTATATATAAGGTGTTAGTGTGATTCCTTCGTGTTTTTGCAAAAATTCCTTGTCGTGGTTATGAAGAGATAATCTGCTCATTGTAGTTTAGAATGTAATTTGTCACTCTCTTTGATTTCACTCATTCAATACATGTAGCTCAACAAGAATATGTACTACATTTATCCACAGTGATTTATTATAATGGTGTCATTCACACACAAAAGTTTCTCATAGTGCAAGAAATGGAAATTAATAATTGTGAATTTAAAAAAGTTGAAGACTAAAATAATGGTTGTTCTTACAGTACACACAACTGGGATTTGGATTATGAGATTGGGTGATCAAATTTTTGATTTCTTACAGCTACTATACACAATATTTCTCTAGTCTTTAGTTTAATAGTCGTCGTATAAAGTTGATAAGTTATAATATGAACTGTTCCTACATTGTAATGGAATAATCATTATTAGAATTTTAGAGATTATTTAAGCGGGGACGCTTTTAGATAAGTGAAAGTAATGCCTCTTCGTCATGAAAAAGGCTTACTACATACTAAACTAATTTTACTGTCTTTATGGCCTTTACTATTACATTACTTTACGTATTTGTTTCTCAAGAGGAGGATTCGTGTTTTTTTTGCTGAAAATGTTAAGAGAATTAAAACCGATCCATATGAATAAGTATATTGTCCAGGGTGGGTAGATATCGGATGTGTGTGGCACTGATAACTAATAGTGTCAATTTAATAAGATTATGATTTAATATGAATCGTAACTTGAGAGTCACACACAAAAACATTACACACACACACACAAACACATGCATTTAAAAATGTATTTTGCAAGTATTACTTTTGGTGTGTAAAACCTTAAATGTTTAACTTTCGTAAAACAAAATTAGTGTATTTTGAGTGCACTAACTGCAATCTTTGAGACTATACATCAATATTATCGAGATACATTGTGTATTACAACTATTACATTAATTATTATTAAATCATTACTGCTGCTGCTGCTCTGTAGCTAAATATAAAAGAGTCAGTACATTATAAATACCTTATATAGAGATAGAAAACGAGATCATCATCAAAGTATATTCTTGCCAATCAGTTTTACACCCATGACACGACATAACATTACATACATGCAACAAATGAAAAGTGACAAATGAAATAAAATATAAGCTACTATATTATGGGTGCTAAGTAAAACAAAGTGCATTAAGTAAATACAAGTTACTATTACAAATAAATAATATTACATATATGCATTTATGAACTACACTAATTGTAAGTAAAATATTATAGAGAAACAAGTAATTTAAATAATGTTGTACGGATATGTTAACTAGGACATGAAAATAAATTTATTGTAATCCAATGACACGAGAGTTAAAATTGAATAAATAAATATCAAAAACAG
The DNA here is from genome assembly GCA_009870185.1 of Pygmarrhopalites habei. NCBI lineage: Eukaryota > Metazoa > Arthropoda > Collembola > Symphypleona > Arrhopalitidae > Pygmarrhopalites > Pygmarrhopalites habei. The sequence continues at coordinate 13,542 of WJFB01000645.1, read as the reverse complement.
TCTTGTTGTGTGTCAATACACACGTGAAGAAAATATACACAAAATGCTTGTCATATATACAAAGATTAAACACTGTCGATAAAGCCAGTGACTTGGGCCCAAAAAGTCTAAAGTTCCTCGTAGTAGTAGTAGTGTGTGATTCAAAAGAATTACTTTTCTTTATTCATAGGAAGGCTTTAGCCAGTGACGGTCCTCATTAAAATGCTGTCAAGACTTTTGCTATAGTCACTGAACTCTAATTGACGCTTTACTGACTTCATTCCCATTACCCTTTCCATAATTCTGTACACAACTCCCAGTTGCCTTCCTTGTTTCGTCCCTGTCAAAATAAAATTGGACAAAAAAACAAATAAATTCTTTGTTACAAATTGATCAATTTGGTCTAATCAGTATGTCTAACACATGGTTGTGGTGAACAAAAAATTGGGCATTTCAAGAGGAGAAATATATATGTAATTTCGGTTCGATTGAGCTGAAACGGATGTACTTGTATCGTTTTCTCCAGAAGCCAAAAACAGTCATGTTTAAAATTGCTGAACTTCGACGCCGCTTGGTTTCTAAACCAACATGGTAGCCTTATTCTAATGAGTAGGTGAATTTGTGATTTGACCCATTTGGTTGGGTTGTCGTTATTTTTGTTATATCGACTTCTGGAGGTCAAGGGAAAGCTTTCCCTTGACTACTTTTTCTTTCCTTGAAAGGAATTCTAGGCAGTGTCAAATTTCAGCTCAATCGAACGCTTACAATTCCCACAAATTGTAACCCTTTTGACAATGAGAGAAATAAATTTGGATTTTGCAACTAACCCCAGTTTTCACTTCCAAAATCCGTTATTCCAATCATATCCCAACATTGTAGGATCCCTGTTAGAGAACTTGGGACAAAGGTCGACAAAGGTCATTGAACCACACGTACAGTCTCTGTTAAATTTCCTTTATGCATAAATACATAATTATAAATTATGAAAAAAGTTAATTTGCATGAAAGCAGAATTTAACACATTCTGTTAAACTCCAACGCCAATCACTAAAAAAAACCTATGCACTGGAATTTTTCAAATAACTGTCACGGTCCCGCTAAAATCCGTACTGGCTTCAAGCATTCAATTACCAATACTCGTGTGCGATGTGGACCTTCAAAAGCATTTACTAACTTTCCAGTTACCGACCTAAACTTTGACTCAAACTCCGGGACAAATCGGTGGTGGGGAGAGTGGGGGCAGAACTCAGAGTCATAATCCAAAACAAAATTTGCATAGTAGTCATAATAATCAAAGTGGTGGTGGTGGGGGTTCGTAAAAAGTTCCAGTCTTGAAAGTAACTACAGACGAACGGACAAATTGACCAGACCCGAAAGTATTAACTTAAATCTCCTGACATCTCAACACGAAGATATTATTCTTGGTAAGCTTTCTGAACATTACATTTAACTGCATCTCCTATGTTGGAATTTGTAACAATAATACTTATTGCAAGATACAATCAAAATTTTCATTATTTGAGTCCATAACATATTTTATTTGACTTGTATCACTTTCTATCAAAATACTTACAATGGTAAACTAAATACCGCGTTTCCTCTCTGAATTCTATACAAAAATGGAGTCTCAGGTAAAAACTCTTTTATATTCATATTACTTAAAATACATTATTATAACATAACCATCATTATAATTAATATAATTTCTTAATACCGTTCATAGACTGTCTCTCATTTTGGTTGTCATGGAAGCCTTAAGTGTCTATATGAAGGATGTCCTTTTCCGAGGCTCTGTCATGAATGTACCCTCCGACACGATAAGGGTCATACATTCTCATTTACTGAATATAATCAGTCAAAAGGTACAAGACATTTATACTTCAAACGCAATTACAAAATTCATTTATGCAAGCACTTCCATGTACTGTTAAGAACGTTCCATTAGATATTTAGCTTAAAAACCAAATATCATTCTTTTCAAAACAGACCAACAAAGAAAGTCAACAAATCTCGATGCATCCATTCCCAATCATAGCGGCATGTATAAGAAAATCTCACTGAACAAGAACAATATACTGAAAACCAATCAAAAGACACATTTGATGAGCATGTCCAGAAAAACTTTGAGATTATTACACGTGTTATCAGAGGATCACCAAATTCCACTACAGAATGATCAAATACCATCAGAGGATGATCAAATACCACAAGAGGATTATCAAATACTATCAGAGGATGATCAAATACCATTAGAGGATGATCAAATACCATCAGAGGATGACCAAAGTCTATCAGAGGATGATCAAATTCCATCAGACGATGACCAAATTCCATCACACGATGAACAAAGTCTTCCGTCTGTGTCATTGAATCCCATTGAACATTCACAACATAAAGACCATCTCAAACCATCAATGGAAATTGAACTAAATAAAAACGGGAACATAAAAAACGGTTCGAATTATAATGATAATCAAATTTAAAATATTTTCTGCTAAAATTTGACAGTCTAATTAAAATGTTACTAATTCAATACATGCAACAAATTGTGCCTTCATCCTAATTTTATTTTTACAGGTTTCGAATGTACAATCTGTTCAACAGTTTTCAATACTCCGGGTCGTCTAGCTGTGCATCTGTATAATAGTCACCAAGTGGACAGTACAGGTGAATTGTTATTTTAATTTATTCGCTTTAATCATTCCTTATTGCTTCCATACAAGCTAAACATTTATAACTCTTACTTACTTTAGGGGATTTTCTCATCAACCCTGAAGGTAATGAATTCAATGCAACAATTGTCCGAGTTGGGAAACAATTTCATTGGAAATGTGTACTTTGTAGTCTTATACAGCGTACACAACTAATGAGAAAACATTTCCGGGCTCACTCGGATCACAGACCATATCAGTGTGGTTTATGTGAAAAGGCATTTAAAACCAATTGTAAGTAGACAAATTGAGATTATGATCAATATATATATGATAAAATTTTTGTATTAAATTATGCCGTGTCAAAAGTATAACGCATCACGTTTGTGTTCTTTCCACTACTACTTAAGATGCCATGAAATTACACCAATCGGTCCATGGCAAAAGGCAGGTTCATCTAAAGTACTACCATTGTACTGCCTGTCCATATTCTACACTAGATTCAAGTATGCAAGACTCATCAAATTGTCTTCATGAAAATGTAATGCAATAACAAAAAATTATAATCTGTCGTTCTTTTTAGGGCATTTCAAGAATCATATGAAAGCTCATGCAAATGGTTCAAACAAAAGGCCGAAACCGACAAAACAAAAACCCTTCGTACAACCAAAATCTAACCAAATACTTCATAAAGAACTTAAGGTAAGTATCAGAAGTACTAAAAGCAAATTAGTATCTCATTTAATTATATATATATAAAGCCATACAAAATATATACATATATACCATCACATTAATTGCGGAATAGGGGGAAGATAAGATACGTGCCACTAAAGAGTTAAATCGGTTCTACAAATTCAAGGACAATTATGAAGGAAATATTGATGTCATTCCAGAGGAGACTACTTTCTTCAGAAAGGTCACCAAACCATCAAGAATTATTCATCTACAACAGGATATGTCACAAATTGCAAGTAAATAAAAAATAATATAAATACAATATAAATTTAACGACAATGTTTCTATATAATTATTGTTACTAAATATAATTTCATAATTTTCAGAGCCATCAAAGGTTTTTGCAATCCCTTACAAGAACTCTTCAAAATGGCAATTATTTCGTACTAACAGTAGTTCTTTTCTTGATCCACTTACAATTCGTTTCAACGAATCTTTATCCCCCTTACCTGGTACTAATATTTGTAAATCACTAAGAGAAAATATAGCATACCAGGTATGATTAATATTCACACTCAATAACACTCACATATTCTTCATCAATTACTAATCAAACCTCTCAACTCTTTACTAATTTTCTTTTTCTCATTTATTTTGATTTCAGGGTATGCAACTCGACTACGAGAGAATCAGATGTATTTTGTGGTGTGATTTAAATTGTTCAGAACATATGAAACGGTACGGAGTCTATGCCTTTACTACAGGAAATATAAGGTATCACAAAAATTCTGAGATGCATGATGAAACACTACAAATATTTCTAAACTTGTTCTCACAACGAGGTTTACAAAGATCGCAGAATCAAGTAACTGCCTTAGTATAATTGAAATAAAGCACTAGACAAAGTAGTCAAAAAATTGAAACGTATTTCAACTTTCATTCTTATTCAAAGCCAACTTATAGACATACGTATTGTCATTCACAACATCTATACACATAGACATTATAATACTTCAAATCCAAAAATAACATAAAAAGTAAGTTCACAATAGTAGTAATGTAATATTTAAGAATATTATCATGTTTTTTTTGTCACATTATTAGATAAAAATTCATAAAGTTGAAGCATGAGAAGTACAGTTTGAAAATTTTTTATCATTTTTCAAAAAAATTATTCAATTATTTTTCTTTTTCTTACATACTATGACGTTTAAACAATTTAAATTATCATCTAACAAATACATCATATCATCATCTTTCATACTGCAAAATATCATCAGTACCAATTCACTAGTTTAATACATATAGATTCAAAAAGTTGAAATCACGAATGTTTCAGTTTACTCGGTTATTGAAAAAAGTTTTTATTTCTTTTACTCCTTACTACTATTCATCATAAAAGCATAATATTTTTTAAACGTTAACAATTGTTTGGTGATAATTATGAAATGGGAAGATGGCAATCATATTGTTCCTCTCCGCAATGGCCAAAAGTTCCGAATTTTTAATGTAACTTTTCCCGTGCATCATTCTGTCAAATGGAAATCAAGAATATCTTATTTATAGGCTTACAAGAAAAGATTGTCACTGTTGGAAATAAAATATTGACATACGCATCATTCAAACAACCGTGGAAATGTAAATGTAAGGAACAATTAGATGATCTTTGTCGACAAGTTTCAGGTATATAAATATATCCCGTGTCCGCCATTCCAACTTTTTGGTGTCCAGGTGGAAAAAATTCTTTTTGACTGAATTCAATCAGTCCTGGAATCTCATCGTCCCTCAAATGACATCTGGCCATTTTACTGTCTGTAAAAATGAATGATCTTGTCAGTTATGAAGAGATATCGAATTTATAATTATTACAACTTTACGGCGAGGATGACGAAGTTTTCCATCATAAATGTAATTGAGTCCTTCGTAGGCAGCTGAATATCCACAATTGACATAGCCTGAGAAAGGGGTTACCCGGAGAGAACAACTCGAGCCACATTTTTCGGTAGGCTAGAAATGTGAGGAAAAATATGTCAGTTTATTAGGGATCAAATGGAAAAGTAATTTCAATTGAACTTACAGCAGCGTGTGTGTGTGGGAGGAGTACATACTTGACATGTTCAGAGTACTGCTCAAAGAATGACAGAATTATTTTGGACGCCCCTGAAAAATCCGAATCAAACTTATAACTGGGAGTTTTACGTAGAGACTGGAATAAAAGTCGATGGTAGTTTTAAAATTGATTTACTTGGACGCACGATGTAGTCAAATCGTCCTTGTTCAATATAATGTCTTCCGTTCTTAAGATTTTCCAGAGGGTCCAGCAATTTCTTCTGGGATAGTTTCCGAATTTTCTCTGTCGTCTGCCCAAAACACGAATCATTAGTAAAACATGTAATTTGCTAACGGACATTATGACTTTTTATTTCTTCAAACTGAAACTTCACAGGTAGCATCCCGAGACTAAGTTTAATTTCAAAGTAAATGTAATCTCCATACTTTGTTAAACTTCAACGCCGCTTGCCTTCATGTGTAAAATCAATATAGGGCTGTTGTACTACCGAAAAAACTGTAAACAAAAGTGAACGGCGTTGAAGTCTAACAACTTTGTAAAAGAAGTTAAGAATTTACTTTGACTTCTGCAGGTCAACCACAGCAAAACAATAGTATTAATGGTGGCCAGGAAGTTTCAGCTTAAAGCGTAGAGTCCATATTATGTTATTTATTAGCTAACATTAATTTTTGACTGACCCTTGTAAGGTTGGTGTGACCCGAGCTGCACTTAAATACAAAGAACATACTTGTCAGTATTTTTGACTTTTCCAAAGAGTCATTTTGGATCAATTTATATGATGCGTATTCTAATTACCTGGATTAATTTGAGTACCTCTGGCTCTGGTCCTTCACCACATTGATAGAGTAACTGGAATAAAATTTTACAACTGAAAATGAGCATTCAGTGAAACTCGAAATTAGTAACAAATACTTACACCAGAAAACACTGCAACTCCCTTCATTATGCTTGAGTGTGCCAGATAAAGTTGAATGGCCTAATTAATTAACCCATAAAGTGTTATTAATTTCTACTAAATGAATCATCAGTCCCATAAGATGTCGATTGATCACTGTTAAACTCAACTATATTTCCTCCGGCTGAAAACCCGGACACTGAGACGATCCGTTTGGGCTCTCCATCAGAAATCCATTCGTCTGTAGTAATAACACACACAATCTTTAAAAAAATTTAACTGACAACAGCTTCACAAAGTTTCGTAATTTTTACCTAATTCCTCAACTTTACCCCTACCAAAATGTGCACAAAGAATTAATAGGAAAATCCCTTTATGAATCATGGTTAAAATGTCCGTTCGTGGACTCCGTTTGATGGCAAATGAAAATATTTTAAGTGGAAACCAATTTTGCTAATATAATTTAATTCAATTAAGTACCTTGGATGTTTTGTTGTTTACTTCCGTCAATTAAAAGACTCTCCCCCCTCAATACAATACAATCTTCTCTCTCTCTTATTAAATTTTCCTCAATGTGAGGGTTAGGAAAGGCCATGGTTGATGGTTAAGGTGAGTGTGTGTCAAAGTAACCATCGTCAGGGTCAACAACTTACGAACTACAGTGTATAAGAGGAACGGCATTAACACTACATCTTAGGCTATAAATGAATGAAAATTATGCAATGGGCAAGAAAATTGTGAGTTCAAGTATTTTGGACAAAAATAATTATGAGTAGCTAAAAAATGTGATTTTTTTAATCTTATTGTTTGACCTCTAAGTATTTTGATTTATATTGTAGTGAATATAACTTCGTACATAAATATTTAAGACTCTTCTGTATTACAATAATAGAGAAAAGGGAGAGCCGGCAGACTCATAATCTTCATCTTTTACCACACACATGCAGCACAATTCGCGAGTTAAATGACTTGGTCAGGTATTTTTGATGATGAAACTGCCAAAAAATTGCATGCATTCCCAGACTGGGGGAAAATGATAATAGCGAAAGAAGAAGTTGCCAACACACGTGCGATGCATTTTCAAGGCCAACTTGTCACAAGACCCCGAAAATCCGAATCAGGGACGAATGAAAGGCGGGAATCCTACAATTCCCAGTCTATTCTGTCCACCTTGAGAGATACAAATTTTGTATTTTATTTTTTGATTAATTTCTCCTTCTTCCTACTTATTCAAAGTGGCACTATTTCCAAATTTTGTCACTCAAATTTCCATTTTACTGCCACTTCACTGCCACTTGTCCTGTGTTGGGGGAATTGACGGCAAATTTTGTTACATGAAATTCATCTGATCGTTGTCATCGTCATTTGGGGGGAGACATTGATCTGTCATCAAAAAAGAGATAATCTAAGGTGAGGTCACGCACGTGAATATTGATTTTTTGGGCTAATTATATTGATAGAGTAGAAATTGAGTCAATTATTTATGAGACAGATAGTCACTGTCACGAGGCTGTGTCTAAATTGACTTAAGTTTATCATAATATTTTTTGAAGACATCGATTTTTGTTTAGCCATTATTTTACAAACTATAATTTTTTGTAACTGTAATATTTGTGTAGGCATAAAACACAGAAGAAGATTTTTCGATTAGACTTGCACTGTAACAATAGTTTAATACAGTATCATCTTACGTAAACATCACAATTTGTTTACAAATTCTTTAAGGACGACCATCATTCGTTCTCACTTTGACTGCTGATACGATCAAATATATTGTTTTATAAAAAAAACTCACAACAGTCTGCATTTATTTGACACATGTTGTAAGGTTGTTATCCCTTTCGTCATCTCTTGTCAGTCTCTCTGTCAGAATAGTCACAAGACTTGAAGTGAGGAACAGAAAATGAGAGTAGTGCAAAAATATTCAGTCTGACACAAAGTACAAGAAATATAACATTCCTAACTAATACACTCTCGTAGGAATCGAAGGTGAACGAATTATACTACCCAATTTTGACTTGAGAGAGAGAAGAGGAATGACACGGAGTGACCCAACTTAAAAGGGACAATGGAAAGGACCCAGTCAGAACATCAGGATGTGATCGATGGGACAGAGACAGTTGGATTCTTGGCATGTCAAAAAAATCGCAGAAAAAGTAGTTCCTGCTCCGGGAGTTTCTCTCATGTCAAGATCATCCCTGGGATCATCGTGAGTGAGACTGGGAAGGATGTTGAAAAGGAGAGGATGCTCAGGGAGGAGGAGATAATCAAAGAGAGGTCACAGAGTGGAGACAATGACCCGGACAAGAGGAATAACAATAACAACAGTGGAAAGAAAGCTACTGGATTGAAACAGTTGACGGGAAGGAAAAGGTATTTGGGAATCGGACTCGGGATATTTAGTTCTTTTGTCTTTTCCCTCGGAGTCCTCGTCGTCAAAATTTTAAGTGACTCCGAACATCAATATCATCCTTTCAACGTTGCTTTTTGGAGGTTTGCCGGTGGGGTAAGTTTCTACAAATGAGTAGAGAGAGAACAGTTAATTTTGTTTTAGTAATGGAAAATAATTTTTAAAAGGACAGGAGACTGATTAACATTAAAATGGACAATTCACAAGAACAATGTTTGACTTGGACGTCACTTGTTTATATTTAGAAAGGCTGTATGTTTTTTGCAGATAGAATATTTTATTTTGCAGATGAAACCTATTATTCTGCAGATAAAAATTTTTTATTTTGCAGATAGCGAAATTTTTGTTAATTGCTCAGTTAACAAGGTGGTAAAAATCTCGAAAACCGAAATCTGGAAAGACAAAATGTCGAAAAAACAAAATCTCGAAAGGACAAGATCCGGAGTTTATAAAATCCACCCTGGAGACCCTACCCACCCTACTAGGGTGCTACCGTAAGACTATGGCCCAGGGTGGGTAGAGTGGGATCATGATTTTGTCCCCATTACAATATGAGAAACAGTTGGCGGGTGGTCGCTCGCTTCGCTCGCTCGCTTTACATATACTGCTTCGCGTAACGTTGGACAGTACCGGCCCTTCGGGCCGGATCCGACTCACTCTGAGAAATTTTGAGGGCCTTTCACTCTTTTGAGTTGAGCCGGTGGTTACAACTCAAAAGAGTAAATTTTCTACTTCCAGTTTTCAGAGTGAGCTGACGCGGCCTACCGGCCTTGTCTTTTATCCGCTGCAGTTTTTCCTAGTGCTCTTACGTTTAAAATTCTAGATTGTCATTTTAGGATTCGACTTCTTGTCCATTCGAGATAACGGGTCTTGATTTTGATGGCAATGAAAATTGTAATTTTGGCAATGAAGACACATTATTTCGATGTGAAATTTTGTATATGCATTAATTAAAACCACATGAATTTTATACTGCCTGTCCTCTATCCGAATTATTTTATTTTTAATTATCTGCAAAATAAATGTTTTTATCTGCAAAATAAAATATTCTATCTGCAAAAAGAAATTTTCCCTATTTTCAAATAGGGACCCGAAAACAACAAGTCTCATTCGTGTCCGTGAACACGATAGCGGTCGCATCTCATGAGGAGTGAATACATTGTGCAGGATGGCTGTAGGTTAGTCGTCCGCTGATCCCACAATTTACCACCGCTGTGGTGAAGGGTTCACTTCCTGCATATTTGCCAGCGCTGGAAAACCGTCGGATTTTATCATTGGAAATGCGCTGGCACTTGAAGAAAATATTACCTGGGAATTGCTTAACAAATTCTTGTCAAAAATTTCTTGACCCCCCAGCAAAATAACACTCTGTTGCATTTTTCCTCAAATACAAAAGTGCACCATTTTCGTTTATCACTCATCGTTCCACAACAACATGCACCAAAATACCTGCACCTGGGAATTGGGAGTCGGGAGTTGGGATTTTGTGAAACGGTCCCCTGCACCCACCAATTCTCCTCAAAATAACTTGCCCGAAAATACTGCACCATTTCAACACACACTACAATTTAGTCGCGTTCTGTCGGGAGCAGGAGAGTGTGTGTGTAGAATTGTAGAGTGATTGTCAAATACATTAAAAAATGCTCCAAAATTAGAGAAAATTTGCTCACATCGAATAAAATCATTCATTCGAATTGTAGAGTGAATGTAGCTGGCGTGGACTTGAGTACGATAGCGGACAATGCGAATTTCACAAAATTGAATTTTTGGGTATGATGTCAAACACACACGCGCTTCAAGGTTGGGAAGGAAGCGTGAAATAAAATGAAATCCAGTCGGAATAAGAGACAAATGTAGAGCGTCCTTTCGACTCCACCTCCGAGATGTATTAGGGGAGTAGAAATTCTTGCTTACATAATCTCACCACGCCAACCTTTGTCAAGGGATCCTGGGGAAAAGCTAAGTGGTTAGCAGAAGCATGCTTCAGGATTGCTGAATCAGGAAACGTCGCCCGGCAATCATTTTTCGAAACATTTCGAACAAGGAATATGGCTAGGACAACCATCGTTCGTTCAATAAACCTTTCTTCATCATTAGCAACATGCAATTACTGGATTTCATCATTTTCATTACAATGAACTTTGTGATAAACTAATTTCATTTAGTGCAACACACGTCACGAGTAGCTACCAATTTTGAATAAAGCGGTAGGATTTTCGTTGTACCGATGATTTTTCCGGAGCAATTTTATTTATTGATGTTCAAACACACTTTCATCAAAATTCCCAAATTAGGAATTCATTTGCGATATTGCCACACGCGCGTTCTCGCTCGAACACCCACGAAAATTCCTCTTAGATTCTCTAGAAAAACGTCATGCCTTTTTTCTAGCTAAAACTAATAAAGACTCGAAATTCAAGTCTAACTTTGAAGCTCAAAGTGTGAACAAACGTGCTCTTCATTCTGAAACTTTTTCCGTCCCTTTAAGATTAACATTTAATTTTTTCACAGTAGCCACCCAAGCTCAGAACCAGAATTGTAATTTGAATCTCCCTCCCCCCGCAAAAATGAATAAATTAATTACAGTTTATCTATTCATCTCATGGCTCATCGCAATCTTCCCTTCCCACCGGCCTTCCCCAAATTCAAAATCTTTCAAATTTTCCTGGACTCACCCCATAATTTTCATGGCCATTGTGTTGGAAATTTCGTACCTCATGATGTGTGCGGATTTCACGGCGAATGGTCTAAACCCCGAGAAAGGAGGACGTCTGTCAGAAAAAGTACTTTTCTATAGTTGGCAATGTATCATAATCTGTACTGACCTCACCATTCGCCTCGGAACAATGCTAAATTGTGGGAAAATCATTTCATTCATAAATTCCCTGAAGAATCTCAAACTTCGACTTCTCTCATCACGAAATTTTGATCATCCAGATTACCAACTGTTACAAAATCAGCGAAAAAGTTTTTGGATGAAACAAAAATCAATTTATTTGGCTGCTGTTGGTCTACTCCATATTTATGGTGTCATTACTGTCATCCATTACGACTTTTCTTCGAGGGTTGTCTTACCAACTGGATTTCTATCGAATTATGTCGACTATGCAGGATTACCTTTTCGAACACTTTTGTCATTCCTCGATTACAGTCATACACTCGCAATCTTCTCAGCCTTCTCATTTGTTGTACTGTTCGGGCAAGAATTGATTCGACTGCACGATGCTGTGACAGATTTAATTATATTCAACGAAACGTCGATGGATTTGTCGAATCCATCGAGTAACCCGAAGGGTCAATGCTGCAACAGTTGCCTGAACAATGTAGTCAAAGAAAAGAATGGAAGCAAAAAGCTGAAAATTGATCACCAAATTTCGCGACAGAGTATTCCGAAGAGCAATGGAGATTTGGTTTTTTCGCTTTGCAGGATGGAGGGAAATTTGAATGGAGGTTGTAACATTCAAAGGGAATTAGCAGAAGATTGCTTGGAACTGAAAAAATGTTTCGAAATTTATTTAGAAATTTCAGGGATTTATCTTTTGGTTTTGTTGGTTGAAATGTCGCTGGATATTTTTCGAGCACTTTCCTTCATCAGCTTCGGCGAGTACCATATTACTCGTGGTTATCTCAAGCCTCGGAGAAATGCTGGTAGGGGACGGTTAGATATTTGTCCATTGATAAAAATAAGTAGACGAGAAAGTAAATGAATTTTGACTGATGACATTTTGTGGTTTCAAGATGGCGTTCAATAAAGGACGGATTCGGAACCATCGACTTCTAGGATGGAACAGAACGGGAAAGGAGGAATGTGTAAGTTGTTGTGTGTGAGCTGAACGTCGTAGAACCTAAAAGTCGTTATTTGGATACATTTGATGTATTGATCCTTACAGATTTTACAAAAGGAGAAAACAGCTGACTGGTTGCTAAATTGGACGTGTAGTCTGAGAGCCATGAATTTTCTCAACGTGAATAGAGGACTCATTCCAGGTGTAAGTATTCATTCAGAGGAAAAATTAAATGACAGAAATTCGGATTTGTGACTGAATGGGAAGCCTTACTTTTTACAACCAGAAAAATCTAAATGCTGTTCCTTTAAAAAAATCTGTTAAAGCTCCTGGCCATGTTGATTTCGTACATCATTCTTATTTTCCAACTCAAAATCTCGGACACGAATGCTTGATAGAACCACGACCAAGGACGGCGAGAAGAACAGATTAAAGTGCAATATTTGACTCGAACAAGTCGAACAGTCATTGGTAAAACTGAGGATTTAATAAATTCTGCGAGTGTGCAAAATCTTCCACCTACAAAACAATTTCAAGTTTTAAGCATGGCCTAAGCTGGACCGAAGAACGTATGGATGGTTCTTCTGTAAAATTAATGACTACAATTAAATATGACACTTTGTCCACGAAAGGATTTTGGAGGCACAAATTGAAATTTTTAAATTGCAGAGATATTTACTAAAATCTTCACCCAGCCAAGTTCGTGAGGAATGCACAATTTCACACCTACGGAACTAGAATAATGCGTAGATTTTGTTTTTATTTTTTCAATTTTTTTTATCCTCCCAAGTCACTGCTTGTAAAAAAGCTTGTTCAATTTATGGCAATGAAAATATTAGTGTGAATACTCAAAACTGGGGGCCGAATTCCAGAAGGACAATCGTAATCAAAATCAGTGATCATCTAAACATGTTGAGAAAAAAGTATACCATTTCCTGGTGAGACTCTCAGTTACCAAATGTCAGAAATTCACAAAATGTGGTAACTAGTAATCATGGACTCGACCACTCACTCACTAGTCACTGGTCGGATGATTCATTCAACGCGACAAAAATAATAGTAATTCCGAATCC
>WJFB01000644.1:0-52771 GCA_009870185.1 Pygmarrhopalites habei | reverse complement strand
GTAAATATGAAACGTTTATGGCCGCGGGCTCAATATGGCAAACCCAATTAGTGCAGCTGTTATTATTTTTCATGTAAAAACATAGGGCAATTTCACCAATCAACTTCGATTGCTTGTTCCAGCAGGACCCGCAGACATAAACGTTTCATATTTACAGGGTATGATGCGCCACTATCCCTGCTTTAAACCCCCTAGTGACCGGTCTCGAGGTTACCAGGGTCAATAGTTGCTCCACCACTTGTAAACCAGGACCAATTTCTCAAATGTGACTTATCATTATGGAATTTTTTTTGAGAGCTATCAAGGCAGATTTATATCCCATATTGTATAGATTTATGATACAGCACATAAGGGTCATGAGAGGTCAACTGGGCGTAATTTATTTCTGCGGGATATATGAATTTCTAGGGTAGTTGTCACAAACTCTGAAAAATTGTGACAATTTTGAGGATTTTCATGGACCGATGCATATATCCCACTGGGTAGGCCCGGTCAAGGGTCTATATAGTTGCCCCTTCATTGCATCTAACAGAATTTTACCACATGTGTCCTTGATTCTATGAAATATTGACGTGAGTGGAAAATGAAGTCTCCGAGAATCACCCTGTCCTATAGTTTTCGAACACTTCTTTTTTACATTTGTTTGAAAAAATCGTGTTCCCGCCGTCGGAATTTGGTCATTGTCGGCCACAACACGTGGCACCAAGTGGGTCATCTGCCCTGCAACTATCAGGTCATGGGGTGAAGGGGTCACAAAATGAAGGCCCAAAAACTAAATGTCCTATAGTTTTCGAACACACTTTAAAAGCCATTGGATTGAGAAGACGTGAGTCGATCCCTAGATGAGGAGGCGTTAGAAATTGAGAGAATAAAAGGTGCTGGCGAAAAGTAAAGTATACACTTTTTTGTATAAGACCTTTTCCCCCTTCAGATTAATGTTACTCTAAGTTCCACACACACACACACACACGCTACTGAAGGAATAATGGTTCACTCTAGATTTCGGCATTCAAACTGTGTGTTGTGTGTGTCTCAAAAAGAATTAATCTTCGTCTTAGCGGGAAGTTAAGAGGATGGAAAAATCAGCATAGTCTCTCTCCCTCTCTACATTACCACATACATGCACATTACTTCTCCTCCATTGTGTTTTTATTTTGAAAAGAAGAGAGAGAAAGATGGTATATAAAAATCTTGTGCGTTGCATCATGTAATGAAATGGTAAGGAAAATTCATAGTCCAGAGTATCTACAGGCATCAGGTATCCCAATGTAAGTATAATGTACGTGAGTGAGTGTGAGTGTGTTTGTGAAAATTTTGAACTGAAATACAAGTCCTACTCCTCATCCGCTTATGTATGTACTCGGTACATTGTACGGTAAGAAGCTTTGCTCACTCTACATACACACACACACACACACACTGAGGATCCAGAGGGGAGAAGACACACAACGTCGTCACTTGGAATGTGATGGAAGGAGAGTGAGTGGTGGATTGTGTGTGTGTTTAAAAATAAGTTCAATCTCTGCTCTCAAACTCACTCTAATTAGAATTTTCATTGTATTACTTCCTTAGCTTGAGTCATTGCACATGGCCCAGAAGAGTCAAAGTGTAAAGTGCTCGTCCCATCATTTCACTCGACAGAGTCACAGTCCCAACCCACGTGAATTTGACTCCAATTTTTCCCCTCCCTCCTCTCCTCTCCTTGCTCAAGAGTCATGAATGAACTTTACATGAATATTGCAAGTGGGATGGATGGCGAGGGGACAAAGAGAAAGGAAGACGAAGAAAAGTAGAAAAACGTGTACGTTGGGACGACATAAAGGATTATGACATGAAAGGCATCAAGAATTTCATGAGACGTTTATGCAAATATACATTAAATGTGCGCAGCCGGCTGTCAAAGTCATGCTAAATACTCAAACTGCCCCAAAAAAAGTTGGGCACAGTTTCCTCAGTCATAAAGACTCTTTGTCACGCATCTCCATTTCATCTCACTGATTTTTCCTCCCCTCCTCTCTCTCTCATCTACTAATCTCTCCTCTCCTTAAAGATTTCAATGGGGGAAAAGACAGAGAGTGAGAGAGTGGCAAAATGTAATGAAATGAAAACGGAAAAAAGAAAGACGGCCGTAAAGAGTCCGCTTTAAAAGCTGACTGTCTACAGTACAGTAGACCATATAGTGGAAGTACATATATATAGGAAGGGAAAAAAGGCTGTCAGAGGATAGCATAAACCTTCACAAGTGAGCTGGAGAGAGAAATGACATAATAATAGAATATACGTATACATATGTAAAAGAAAGAGAGAGAGATGGCCTCGTTTCATGAATTTTTATACGTCCGCTTTAGTTCTTGGATTCAGAGGCGAATGAGCAGACTTCCCCTCCTCTCTCTTCCCCCCACCCCCACTCCACGCTTTATCAATTTTCATGGAACTGGAATATTAGGATGATGATGATGAGTGTACATATGGATGACTACTCCCCTTCACCTTCTCACTCCTCAGACACTGCCTTGTGCTCACACACGAGCCAGGAGGAGAGAGTGTGGAGGGAGACGTAATTCTTCCAGAGAGAACATTACTCTCTCCCCTCCTCCACCCCCTCACTCTGGATATGTACAAAATATAATAATATACCTTAAAAGCGCACAATCAAGCGAGGAAGTGGAAGGGAGGGGAGACAGGAGAGAGAGAAAGAGAGTCATGAAAAAGCATTAAAATCCCCGCACTCCTCCGTGCTTGACTGTCTTTTTAGTGGAAGGAGGAATTCGTAATTCGGGCGAGAGATCCTACATCACAAACCCACACAGACACACATCTACACGCCGTGGTGTCCCTTACAACGTGGTATTCGTGAATGTGTCAAGGCTTTCCTTTCGACCACGTTAATCCTTTTCGGAGGAAGCCACACTCTCAATGACTTTTTCTCTTCCACACACATACACGCATACAACTTGACTCATTCCAGGGTGTGGAGGGAGAGAGAGAATTCTGCCTTTTCTCCAATGACTCTTTTCTCCAGCCATACAACCATACACACAAGACCAACCAAGGTTTTGTCAAGCTTTGTTGTGTGAGGAGCGTCATAAAATTGATGAACAGTCATAAACGCATGAGGCAATGAACACATGCCCCGACCACCAAACACAAGAAACGACAACACAAACGAAAGACGACGAGGGAAGATAAATTCCAAGTCGCTCCCATTATCCATCCCGCCCAATTTAAATCCTCCCCTCCTCATCCCAAATTAAAATGACGAGGCACAACGAGGAAATTCTCTACATTTGAGAAAATGTTGGCGAAAGAGAAGGCAAGAGCTTCTCCTTTTGATGTAATTTAATTTTTTTGTGTGATACAATTATCATTTAAATTTCTATGCAGCGCAATCATAATTACAGCGCTTTTAATTACATCCGAATTAATTCCGCCACAGCCAAAAGAAAAAGTTGAAGTTTTGAATTAGCATTTGACATACCATCCTATGTTCTCGGCTACTTTTAAAGTGTTCTAAAGAGGAAAACTCCCGGGATCACTCCACACACACACACAAAGAGGAGAGGGGGAGGGCACAGGATCCGGACGATTTGATATTTGTAAATATTTGAGAGGAATGGAGTACAAAGGATTTGGTTTTCTCTCTCTCTCTTCTTTTTTTGAAAAACAACAAATTCCCCATGAAAAGGGCAGTCTTGCTCTTCCCTTGTCCCGGGTCTCTCCCCCTCTATAAAAGCGTTCAGATTGGTGAGTAAATGAGGCAGGAGAAATGGGGAAAGTATTGGCGATGGCAGGCACTAATCGTAAACCGAAAGAAATCCTCCATGAATTTTTCACAAGCCCATCCTCCTTCCATCTCTCCCTCTCTATCTCCACACATGGACCATCCATTATATTGTGCACAATTCTTTAGTGGAGCCCGTTCTGTTTGTGTGCAGGAAGAAAATGGAGTATTTTGTGGCTTATAAAAGGGAGGATGTGCTGGAATGTGTGTGTGTGTGAAAAGTTTTTGCCCTGAGGTTTTGATGGGAACTGTATGAACCAAACCATAGGAGGGAGAAAGCTTGACTGGCTAAGCCTTTTCCCAGTAAAACTGACAGAGAGGAGTTTTTATGAAGCGTGAGAGTTGTTGAGTAATTTTGTCTTGTCCAAGTCCATAGAGAAACCACAGCGGGCAGTGGAAAAGAGAGAGAGTGCAAACTGGATGGTGAGTGAAAGAGAGAGTGCACTGGGAAATGGTTGGAAGTAGAGATAGAGCGAGGGATTTTCACATGACAAAAGAAGTGAAAGAGAAAGAGAGGGGAAAGTACTCTCTCACTTTCTCTCACTACTACTCTTTCCTCCCTTCTGTCTCTCTCTCTCTCAAGAAGGAGGATATGAGCGGCTGGAATGGCGTGGAAAGTGAGTTTTTGTACAGCTTAAGAAACTCTGTACAACTCCACTCTACTCAGCATGTGTGTGAGACACACACACATAAACAGTGAATGGAATATGACAATGACAATGAAAAGAATCGAGGGAGAGAGAGAATGATAATCAAAGACAGGAGGAGACAGGATGAGACGCGCATTTCTTTCTCTTCTCCATACTTCTGACACCATGTCAACAATGTGTATACGTGTGTCATAGGGAGGAAGAGGAGTAAGTGGAGAAAATGTACAAAAGCAAATACAGTTTCAAATTCCATTTTTTTGAATTCAACCGTGTACCTTCCCACTCCTTGAGGGAAAGTCATTATGATAGAAGGCTATAAGAATCAAGAGAAGGGAGAGACACATTTTCCCTCCTTCTTTTTATGATCCACTCTCCTCTCTTTCGTACTTGTGCACAAGTCAGAAATTTTATTTTCAACTGCCACTGCAAAAATTGATACAAGGGGAAAGGAGTGGGGGGAGACTTGTGAAAAGAATGGGAATGGAAGAGAGAAGGAAAAGGAATCAAATAGAAAAATATAAACGAGAGAGAAGGATAAAGAGAGAGAGTGAGAGAGAAATTGTAAATCTGCTGATTTGGAAGAAACCGAACAAAATGCTGAATTTACTCATGGATTTATGGGATTCATCAATTCAAAAGGATATTTTTCCCTTTCTTCTTCCCCTCCCCTTTTCTCCCACTCGTCCTTTCTGTGTATCCTCCGTTCCCATATAATAAGGTAGTCCTTTAACATTGCATACAATACCAAGGCTAAGAAAATATTCTCCGTCTCCACACACACACACATCTCATCTTTGTGTTTTGACAGAGGAGGAGAGGAGGAATTGTGAAAAAATCAAAGAAGAAAGAAGTTGACAGGAAGAGTCTCAAATAAATTTTGAAATGATTCTTTTCCTTTGAATGTACAAAAATGTAATAAAAATGCCATTTTAGGAAACCAACAGAGGGAAAATGTACGCACACGCTAATGCTTTCTGACAATATTGAAGCATGAAAAAAATGATTTTCAAAATAGTACATCCTTTTCAAAAGAAAACTTTGAATAGGCTAAAAACAATAGTCACCCCTCATCATGGAAATACAGAATTTTGTGATGGAACTAAAGGTCAAGAGGATGTTGAGGAAAAACTACAGAGAGGGAAGAGATGGAAACAAAATTAGAGAATGTGAATGAGATCACGGACCACAATGTGTGTGTGTGTGTGTGTGTGTGTGATGGCTTGTTGAAGGATATTAATAATATGAAATCAATAAACTTGATGGCATGCAAAGGATTATTTTTGTCAAGAAAAATTTAAGAAAAATGTGTGTGTGCTGGGGTATGTAAGTGTGTGGGTTCAGGAGAGAGAGAGAAGAGGGAAATGTAGAACATTATTAAATAAAATAAAGTAGCTGGTTCAAGTTTGTTCGAATGGTGAGAAGGGAATGAATGAGAGTGGATTCATCGCTCCGCATGTGTGTGTGTGTAAAGATGACAAAATGTAATAGGATTCAGCCGGCTCTCATTCGCTTGAGTAGATTTCAATTCACATTTGGATTCCTCGAATCACCCACATACTCCACCACAGCACGGCACACACCACTCAGCCCTTCCCTGGCAGTGGTACACACACATACACTAACTTGGAGAACAGAAGGGAGGGCCGTATAATATTGATGAGCCTTATACCAAAATATATGCTCACCACATTTCATGCTCCGGGAAAAAAAAGTGCAGTACAACTCAACTGTGGTAAGAATTCTCCCTCTCTCTCTCACTTTCCCATGCTCAAAGGGAAGGGAGTGAAGAGACATATGGAGGAGGTGTGAGGACTCTACAACCAGAATCTATCTCTGATGAGGGAACGAGAGAAGAGAGAAGAATGGTGTGTGTAGTATTCGGCTATGGCAGCACGTAAATATAAAATATGACTTGAATCGGTAAAGCCGTTAGTGTAACGATTGTGTGTGTGTGTGTGTACGCTGTGGCGGTGAAGTCGTTTGCGTGCAAAGAAATGAAAATAGAGCCTCCTCTTTCTTCTCCTCCTCCTCCTCCCCCTCCCCCTCCTCCTCTCCCCCTCCTTCTCCTGTGTCACTGAAGTTAGTCTTTGGAGTGGAGAGTGTGGGGGGGAGGAGGAGGAGGTCTCAAAGTGAGTCTCTGCCTCTCCCTGCCCCGGTCAAATAGACATGAGAAAAATTACCTCAGAGTTTGGCTCCCTTTGAAAAAGAAGCCGCATCGCAATTGACGCCACTTTCCACACACTCAAAGTGTGAAGGCTTTTGCTGGATGAGTGAAAGCGGGAAGAGAATGGGGAATGTCGATTTATACAAGCTGCACTCCAAATTCACACACACACGATTCCTTTCTTTTTGTGTGTCTGTGTGTGGGGGGGGGGGGGGGGAGAGAGACAATGCCGTTGGTGTACTAACTAGATATGGGAGTATTTTATATAAGGACAAATGTGGAAGGAGTGGAAAGGGAAAACAGTTGAAAACTCGGGATGACAGAGACAGAACATAGTTTCATGGATGAGATAGCTGGGAAAATAATCACACACACACAACCAACCATAGCCTCTCCAAGAACATGAAAACTACATAGACGTGCACTTCCATTGTGAGTCTACCGTCAACTCGGGTAGTCTACCCGGCTGACCCCTTCTCTTCCTAAAACAGACTCTACAGTCTACAAGATGAGATACTTTGACTAGGTTTTACTCTGAGCTTTGGTTTTCTTTTAAAGTTTACGGTAGGTCAAATGGACGGATGATCGGATCCGTCCGGCCTCTTGGTCTTCCTTCGCCAATTTGAAAGAGGGAAGGATGCAGCGGCTACAATGCATTACATTTATACAGTGCCAAATCACACACACACACACATACACTGAATCTCGTCTCCCTCGTTTTTCACAGCCGAGCTGAATGGTAAGGAGGTTCCAGAGAGTCATACAATTCTCAATTCTTTACTTCCTCTCTTCCTCCTCTCTATCTCTTTCTCATGCTAGCTCTCCTATAATATAGGAAATCCACATTTTTGTCAATCTTAAACTCATCATTAATATTCCTTTTTCAGACGGCTGCATTTAACATCCCTTACACATTGCTGTAGCGTGTATATCACCTTAAATTCTATGTAATAAGGAGGACGAACTCAAACCCAGTGTCTTTAATTTAATTTATTTTCAGTTTAATTCTTCCATTGTACTCACTTCACACACACTTGGACTGTACGGGACGAGACAAAGGAGTGCTATTCTCTGACTGGCAAGGGTCCATAGATTTTAAGTTTAGAGTGAGCGGGGAGGGGGATTGCGGGTTTTCCAGCTTGAATCAATAAAATCGGAACATTTCAAACACACACAATTTGTTCATCTGACTTTGTAGTTTATCATATTGAAGTGACAAGGGAAACGGACAAATTCAATCAATCTTTTTGTTGAGAGAGTGTTCGTGTATGTAAAAGAGAGAGAGGAATTCGGACAGAAACTATTTGAGAAAGTATAGGGAGAAGGGGCGGGGTCGTCGTCATTTGAAGAATTGAATGTCCCAAAGATTTGGGGTTCACACATAACAAAAAAAATTGATGTGTAGATTTGATTTGGAAGTTGGCAGCTTGATTTTTATGCAGTGTGGCGTGGCCAAAAAAAGGAAAAGGATGTAAAAAAGAAAGTAGCCTCTGAATGCAGGGAGAATATTTCTTTGGAAATGCACACTGGTCATGCTCACTGGAATGTGATACAAGGAAGGTAAACAGGGGAGAGTGTGTGAAAAAGGACAAGGGTTCTTCCTTCCACTTGACTCTATTCCCTTTTTTTACATGACTGCGTTTTCTCTGATTCTCTATCTCTTTATTTGGCTAGTGTGTGCATATGGCGTGTGTATTTAGTTGAGAAAGTTAACGGGCTTTTCTCTCGATCTCCATCCCTCTCTTTCCTGGAAAACGGGGGAGAGAGGCTATGAAAAAAAAGAAAGGAAATTCGACATGAGAGACGGCAGTGGAAAAAAGTCGTCTCAAATTATGTTGTACTGGAGTTCACTCCTCTAGCTGAGCTCTCCTTGCCCTCCCTTTTTGATCAACTTACACTAGATGATATGGAATCTTTTTTGTCGGTTCCTACAATTTGTACTTCAACTCCGAGGTACAACATGTACATGTACTACAAGCAAAGCACCAACTCACAAGTGTAAGCTCAAATCAAAATCACGCAAACTGATGTAACTTCTCATTTTCCCATTTCCCTCTTTTCTTGCTTGGAAGGTAGAAATGGCAAACTATTATTTACCACACACACGGACCGTACACATACTGTACACACGCAGAGAAAATCATATGGACAATTTACGATGTAGTCCACAGTTAGGAGAAAAGAAATCTCATTCCGTGTGTGTTACATGATGATGACATGAGGGGTTCGAGGTCCTCCCCCTCCCCCTTCCTGTCCTCCCGTTCCACACACTTTTATTTGAGGACAAGTTGTTGCGGTCTATTTCCTCCCATCCATATTTACTATTTGCTATTTGTGTGTGTGCAGTTAGTAAACAGATGGTCAGTCCGAATGAAAGCAGTGTGTGTATTTCCTACTCTACTTCACCTATCCAACGTGTCCTCCATCACATTTACATAATTTTGCATGGTTGTGTTTATGCGGACAAAGAGACAGAGACTCGGGTATTTGATACAAGAGTAGGTACAATACGAGTCTCCGCAAATTTGGTCCAAAGTCGGTCCACATATAAGTCTGTCTAATAATGTGAACATGGTGGAACGGGTCGGTTGGAATTGTTACCATGAACCGTCTGTTTGTGTGTGTGGAAGAGTGTACATAATATTTTTGTGTATTTACATTGTCCTCCCGCCACACACACACGCAAAACTCTTTCATGTACAGGAACTGAAGTCTCTCATTTTGAGGGAGGGGAAGGTTAAATAGAAATAACATTGACGGATGGTTTTCTCTATATAAAAATATATTTTACAAACAGAAAGAGGAGGAGGAGGAATGAATGTACTCTCCACGTCTTCGTCATTAACTTTTTTGCTCTGTAGAGGAATGCTTACCTCATTTTCGTGATGGCTAGAGAAAATGAAAAGGAAGAGTGAGTGAGCGTGTATAGGAAGGATTTTTTGGTTGTACGTTCTGCCTTGTTGTTTGGTGGTGCATAGAGGAAGAAAGGAAGGCAGGAGTAACTTTATGACAAGGGTCCTCATAATAAAAAACCCACAAGAAATGGATTCAGAGAAGAGGGAGTCTTGGAGGAGGAATTTTCAACATAATACCGGCAGAAGCTATGGTCGCTCTCCTTCCTCCTCCTCTCCAATACGTTCTTCCACTTTTTCTTATGGAAATCATATTGAGCTGTGAGTGTTCAGGATACACAAAACACACACACATGAGCCGGAGTGATTGCGATTGGCAATGCCTTGACTTCCTTTATATGGTCGTACAGTGCCGCACACAGACTTTTTCTTCTTCTTCTCCTCCTCTCAGAAGACTGAGTTCGGGGTGCTGTAAAACCCGGACTATGTACAAAAGGCACATGCCAGCGGCAACACGCAGTCACGTCCAATATTTATTAATATTTACATAGGTAAAATTGTGTACGGGAAAAGAGTCTGCCTTTCCACCACGGCTGCCGCTCCTACGGGTAAAACTCTCCTATATGAGGAAAATTCATGTCTGAGTGTCTCGACGGGGGTAATATTGCTTCGATCATGGAATTTCGGAGAAAAAAATTACATTTGCGTGCCAACTAATGATCTACCCCTTCACCTTTACTTTTTACAATGAAAGTGAAAGAGCAGAAGAAGGTGAAGAGTGAGGGGCACACAAAAAATTGTTTCCTAAAATTTCAATTTATCTCTCCACCTTTTTGTGCTTTTTTTCTATTCCTCCCACGTCCATCTTCATCTTCATCTCCATCAACTTTCCTTTTCTTTATCGAGATTTCCCAAAAAATCGCATGACTGACTAATGGAGATGGAATTGTTGCTGACAAAAAATTTAATTATTTTTTACATGGTTTAAATTACATTACTCTGGAGTCACTGCTCTTAATTGTATTCTAAAATTATCATTTTCCCAGAACAAATATGAACAATTTTCAAATTGAGAGAATTTCTGGTTTACATTTTGGTTTACAATACAACTAGGAGTGAAAGAGAGAGATCGAAGTTCAGTTTCAAATCAATAAACCTGACTGTTTATTTTAAGATTTTTAACCCCTTTGATTCTTTCTCTTCTTTTCCCCCCTTCTCTTTCCAAGAGTGAAAGAGGAGGACTGACAAGCTTTCCAATTTTTTAGAAAGCCTTTTCTTAAGCAACCTGACACATTTCTTAAGACTGCAAGTGAAATCGCTCATGTCATTCCTTTTTCTGAAGAATAAAAAGAAGACGACCTGTCTTCATCGACATTTCGAAAGAAAAAAGAGAAAGACTTTTGTTGCGGAAAAAACGAAAACTGTTGGGGAGTAGACACCCACACGTAACGTGTATACATCACTTTTACTGAGTCTTAGTGAATGTACCTTTTGAGAGAGAAAAGAGGATAGATACTTTTTAAATGATGCACTCTTAGCTTTCTCTCTCCATCTCCCCTCCTTTCTCTTTCCATTTATATTCCCTCTCTCCTTCTCAACATTACTACTGCCTTGTTACACAGGGATAGACACAGGAGCATGGGGACACTATTAGAATTTCCCATGCATACAGACATGTAGACTTGTCTCTCACTAACTATGGGCCATAGTCTATGGCCTATACCATGTTACTCCAGGACATGCTCAAGTGGCAAAAATAACCACAGTCAATTGACAGTCATCGCTTCTCGTCCTTCCTCATGCATGACAGGCCACATGACAGCCCACCACTCCAAATGTCTGTATGTTTCTTCTCACATCAACAGCATTCCAACCAGTCTTTTATTCCAACTCTGTCTTTCTCTCTCTCTATTACTCAATTAGCAAATTTCTTCCTTGGAGAGAGTGTCATTTGAGGAGCCCCTTTCCGTCATTCTATTTTCTCCAAGGGCTCTCGCATTGACTTCTCATAAAAATAGAGAGAACATTTTCAAAGTTCTTATTTGTCTAAAAGCCCCCTTAAATGTACAACTCAAAAATGTCTATCGATTTGTTCTGGTCCCCTAAAAATTTGTTTCAGCAAAGTGGAAAGGCAGTTGTTTTTGAAATTCCTGTTTTTAGGAAAAGTGAAACAGGGGAATGTGGGCGGGAGAAAGACTTTTTTTAAAAATTGGAACCCATCAAACTTTTAGGGAGTGTCATGTACGTACAGTAGAAGGGGGAACAAGTGAGTGTCAGTGTAATAGGTTTGCCTGGGCGAATAGAAAATTTTGTGAAGCCCACACACTCAACACACAGGACAGGGTATAAAGAAAAGGGGGAGTGGGTGGGAAGCGGTGCTTGACTATCATCGACACGGACACACACACACACTACCAGCCACATGGGGGAAAGCACGGAGGGAGAGAGCCATTTAACATGCAAGGCAAGGAGGCAATCAACTTAACTACAAAGAACCGATGCCTCAAAATATCGTCAGTCTTGTTCTGTGTGTGTGTGTTTTATTTCTACTCCATAGTTCACATCCTTAACTAACCATTACATCAATTACAGCTCATTAATGCGAAAGAGTTTCAAGCTTTAATGTCATCCTCCTATTCTCTACATTTTTCCTTCTACATGATGGGTAAGCAGAGCGGGAGGGGGGAGCTGTAAAATGTTGAACAGAATCTTCACACACGCATATTGTACATAAGGCAAAAGTGTAATTTATTTCCTTTTTTCTACGTTGAAACTTTTCACACTGTGCTCATTTGATTCTTCCACATACTTTCTCTATTCCATCCCATTAACTATTTTCCTATTTCGGTTCCAATTAATTAATTTTATTCTATTCCACCAGAGAAAGTGGATTTTTTCTTTTTAATTTTTATCTCTTTTTTTCAAATATGTGTGTCTCATCTAGATTTGTGATTGTCGGATATTTACTTTCCTTTCATGTGTACTGTTCTTCAAATCAAAAAGATTGGAATAAAGAAATAGATTTTATATTAGAAAAATTCACAATTTCCACTCATGTCAGAATGACAAAGAATGTCGAATCTTTGTTTGCCATGTATTAAATTGTACAAGGATTTATACTTGAAAAAACCCACAGAGGAAGACAGTCCGTAATAGGTATGAATGTACAATATGTGGACTGAGTGACAGGGCCATAAGTTCTTCTTTACATTCATAAAAGCGGCGGACATGAAGAGTGGGACGAGGGAGAGAGAGTCTTGATTTATGGAACATGCAAAATCAATTGTGTTTCTCTCTCCCTCTCTCATTCCAAATGACCCACACACACAAGTATTACATAGTCTGTCGACTAGCAGCAGTGAAGGAGTTGGTGTACAAAAAGTTGCATATAGAAATTCATCCCTACAGACACAAAGACTCAAGTCAAAAGCTTCCGTGTTTGCCATGTTATTAATAATATTTCCCTCTTCCTCCCCTCCATTTTGCACCGAAAATAATGAGGGGGAAGGTAGGGTATGGAAAGTTTTGAATTTATATCATCCATTCATTCATCTTACCATGGTCTGGTCTGGTGTGTGTGTGTACTATGTACGTGTGAGTGAGGAAGAGAGGGTACACACTTAATTCGAAATCGGAGCGAAGAGTGGGATGCATGCACAAACTGCAGACGGACTCAAAATGATAATGATGATATGTTGCTGTGTCTTGTCTACATATGCTGATTATATATTCTCTCTCTTAAGCATGTTGAAGGGAGAGTGTGTGGTTTGCTAGTGGCACCTTGATGAGTCACAACATAGAATGGAGAAAGGGAGAGAAACTACATTGTAGAAAAGAGGTGGAAGGAAATGACTGCACGGACTTTAGCTCTTGTGTGTGTTCATGAAACTTTTGGGAAACCACAGCTACTTAAAGGATTGCTATTAGTGGGTTATTATAGTTGGTGTGGCCAGAATGTACACATAGTATGTAGCCAGAGAGGGAGAGTGTGTGTGTGTGTGTATACGGTCGTAGTGAGTGCATAGTAGTAAATTGGAAGAGAAGAGTGAAGGTTGAGTGGCTTCTTCTTCTCATTCCCACATTATTTATCTCTTATCTCTTTAAGTGGCTTATTCCCTAATGCATGCCAAACCAAAGGCAAATCGCTCCTACTTTCCTCCATTCTTTCTCCAACTCCCACCTTACCTTTACCTTTACCCAACATTTACCCAACATCCCCTCCCCAAAAGTCCAAAGGCATTCAATTATACTGCCATGCAAAGAGTAGATCTTTTACAGTATGACACACACTCACATTTATATTTAAAGGTGGACCAGTCTCCACTTTTCACTGGAGAGTCCATTTGGATCTACAGCAAACACACACACATGTGACACAAAGAGAACTCGGTTGTTGTCAAAAGTTTGCTCCCCTTCATAAAGAATGGATATTGCTCAAAGAGAGATGCACACACAAATGTGTGTTGTCTCCGTACTCATCTTGAGTCGACATACATTATATGATATTGTGTACTCTGGATCCTTCCACACACACACACAGTGCCTTCCCAGTCTGAAGAAAAGTGAAGGGAGCACCACACACACACATGAACACAAGGCGTAAAGTTTGTTTTCTTTCCAAGTTTTGTTTACAATAGAGCCACACGAGGACCGTATTATCTTTTATTTCCTCCCACACATCCACACACACACACTCACTCATAATCATCCAAATGAACTTGTCAAGTCTGCACAAACGTCTTTCTCTTGTCATACTCTCGTTTAAACTGTAAGGACTCGTCTCTGTCCATTGTTCAAGGTGCTTTAAATAAAGTTGATTCAGCCCCCATTTTCAAACAACAGACAAATGTGTGTCTCTGAGAAGCACACATGACGAAGACTCAGAAGACAGTGATTCTGTCAGTGTAGGAGCTATTTTAAAAAAGTAATTGCTAATTAAATAGTTGTTTTTAGATTTTAATTATCCTTACCTAGAGTTTGACCCCATAGTAGTCGACCGTCCTCCCCGAGACAGGCGCTCCGGGCATCGAACGGATTGGTGAATTGTATGAAAGCGTAGCCTTTATGCATCGAAATTCCTGAAGAACAAAAAAACATAAAAGATTAGACATCATATTTAAATTTAGCTTTCTTCAATACTCTTCCACAACTAGGCTTAATTCCTAGTGTGTACATTTTTTAGAAAATGGTTAGCAAAATATGTGTGCATGTGTGTGAAGTTTTAATATAAAAAAATTGTCACTACTTGAATCCCCGAATCTTAATATTGACAATTCCAACTGACGATGTTTTCTAATACATATACATAGTACAATTGTAAGGATCGTGTGTGCAGCTGAGCCGTGCGCTTTGCGATGTAGTTTGTGTTAGTGTTCTGTGTGAGAACGAAGAGGGAAAAAAAGAAATAAAAACTCCGAGTCTCGAGATTCTCTTTGAACTGCACCGGAGGACAAACATTACATACACGATGTCACACTTGGCTATCTCTCCTCCCTCTCCCCCTCCTCCTCTAACTGTTGAGAGAACGGGGACACGTGAGGGCAGGTGGAAGAAGGCGTTTAACCAGACTACAAAAGTTCTATTCATATTTATCATCAATTCAATTCTGACTCTGACTCTCATATTCTTTTGCCTAAATAGTCCCACAGAGCTGAGCTGGGGATGGAAGGATTTTCAAAATTGTCACGGATTTACACACTCACATATTTCCTTAATAAATTTACCATCACTCGGGTTTATTTATCCCTTCTCCACACCCCATCCTCTCTCTCGTTTCTGGATTTGGACATCACAGCATTCGACATTACAGTCTACATTCATAATTTTGAAAATGAATGCTTAGAGACGGGAGAGATGTAAAGAGAATAATCCGGATTGACGGTACATTTACACACACTGTATCTCATTCTACTCTTTTATCTCCGCCTGGTAAGATAATGAGGAAGAATTTTTTCATAATTAGCTCCTCTCCCGATTTTCCCCCATCTCTCTCTCTTTGGACTGACAGGAACAGGGCAGAGGGATCGATTAAGAGACGACAGTCATGGACAAGGGTGTCACTTACAGAAGACAAAATTTGTACAAGTAATTATAATACTAGAATGTCTTCCTCCTCCTCCTCAAACGAATAATTTGCATACGTATGCGAAAACCATAAGATGGGAAGAGAAGAGAGAGACATTTCAATGTTTGGTGTGTTGTACAAGAGTCGCAAAGGAGATTTCTCCACACCTCCACGTAGTCTAATTTAAACTCGGCGGCGTGTGGAGTGAATTCACATTTTGACATAATATTTTATACCGGAGGAAATACTTTTTCGACGGAAGATGAAACTGGCAGCTGCTAAGGAAATGAATTATCCTCTTGAAGATTGGAAGTGATAAGAGACATGGAACGTACATACCAAAAATAATATATAACGTGCATGTACGGTTGGAGACATTGTGTGTGTGTGTGTATGAAAGGTAGAGGCAAAGTACACTATTAACGTGGAGACACGGCGGTAATAGCACCAGCACACCACACACACACTCTCTTTCTCTTCATATCATTTTAGAGGAATGGTTGTTGGAGCGGAGGCCGTCAACATTGTAAAAATGGTGAATGTTGAAGGGAGAATAAAAAAAAGACTTTAAATTTCAGGGAGAGAGATGAGACAGGAGGCAAATTATAGGAGGGGAAAAGAGAGAGAGGAGAGAACCAACAGGGCTGTTCTCAAATAGGTTGACACAAAGACAAAGTTTTAAGCTCACTTTCTCCAGGACGTGGAAGAGGAGGAGAATAGAATAGAATAGAAAGAGTGAGCTGTCTCTAATAAATTCCAATTGTTTTTATTGTCAACCTCATAACAACGCTGAGGATCGTATAAATTTCCTTCAGCCCACCCACCCACACACACACGCACACATACAGACGAACACTAGTGAAGAGAGTGAAAAAAGGGAAGGATGTAGCAGGATGAGAAGAGGCAGTTAGGAAGAAGACTGAATAAAAAAAAAGTTGGAGCGAGCTTAATCAATTCTGAACATGCTAACAGCTACACGATCCATATCAATTACGCACAAATTACTCGCTCAGCCTCATTTTCATCGAAATTGAGAAATGGGAGATCATGCAAGAGAGAGTCAAGTCACAGAGGAGGAGGAGGAGGAGAGAGAGAAGGAAGGATCCTTGTGTGTGTGGCATATGAAGAGTTTGTGTAGTACTCAACGAGGAGGATGAAGGGATGAAGAGGAGGATACCAGAGAATTTTAAGAAGAGAGGAGAGAATTTTAACTTGTTATTCTTGCTGACTTTCTATTCTTCATTTAAATTCCCCATCATTTCCGGGATGAATATTCATATTTTTTCCATATGGACGAATCTACATAAATCTGAGAGAGAGGAAAAGGGACTGGAGAAAGTTACATCTAGTAATAAATAATCTTTGTGATTCATCTCTCGCCTCTTCAAACATGGAGCCGACAGTCGGTGGGTGAACTCTTCTCCTCTTTTTGTATTCACTCCTAATTACAATAATATTCACAAACATAAACAATCTAAACAATAGCCATATGATGTGCATATCCCCATTTCCTCTCTCTCTTCGCATCTCTTCATTTCTTTCCCTTGGCTCAAGCTCGGATATGTTTGGACAGAAGAATTCTGAAGAAGAAGGTTCAACTCCTCCTCCTAAATTTCACCTTGATGCGGTTTTCAAAAAAATTTTGGAAGAGAAAGGAGATTCGTACACACATGTTACAAAATTTCGATCGAAAGCTGTTATACAACCATCCTGACTTTATTTGAAGCTCTTCCTCCGACTCCCTTTCACTCTGACTGTTCTCCCCGTTGTTCAGGGCACCGTTCCAAGAGCCGTCGAGGAAAAATCTTTCGTTTTTGTTGGAAAAAGGTGGTAGTGGTGGTGGAGGACAGGGTGGAAACAGCCGCGTGTTTTTTCCTTGATGATTTATCATGCGATTTCCTTTGTGAGGGATTTCCGTGAAAACAGAAAAGGATCTGTCCCTCTCTCTCTCTCAAGCTTTCTCTCTCGATGGGTTTTTAATTCTTGTTCCCTTTTCTCTCTTTCGACCTGAAATTCCGTTCAGAAGGGGAGAAATGGATTTCTTATTCTTGGGCTCCTCATCTGTATGGTGTGGATGTGGAGGTAGAGAGGAGGAGGGCCAGTATGAGGGCACAACTTGGTCGGAGCATAAAGAAGCAATTAAGGAATAAATTAAATCCACATTTTATTGCCAGGCGCTACAACACCCAGAGAGAGAGAGAGAACCATTCCAATGGATTGGTGTGGAGCAAAGAACAGAAGGGGGAATGGGAGGAGAGGAGGAGAGTTGACATTCTCCATTTTGGAAATTAGATGCGTCTAGATTAGATTAAAATCCTTTGCTCATTTCCATGGGAAAGCCATAGCTCCTTGCCTCAGTCTCTCCTCCACTCTTCACTCTGTCCTATTTTATTTTAGTATTTTGTATTTAAGTGGAAGAAAAAACACTCAGGGGGATTTTAATGATCTCTCTCCCTCCCCCACTCTCTTGAGCTTGCATTATTTGTTCCTTTGTGTAATTAGTGCTTCCATTTTCTCAATTCCCTTACCTCCAACTTTCAAACTCTCACTTTTTCCTTCTCCTTTTTCAGAAAAACCTTGGATTATTCAACTTTGAACTAATTGCCTTCTCCTCCTCCCTAATTATCGCTGAACAAATTGTTATCACTAAACCATCAAATTATCTCAATTCAATTATGAACCTTCAAGCTCTGCTCACAGCCAGATTGGGTACCAGAAGGAGGGAGGGAGGAAGGGTTACAAGTTTCACTTGTGCAATACACGATTTTTAAAACATGGCCTCTAGCAAAGTAAAAGTAAGACCAATTATAGCGGAGTAACAGGAGGAACAAGGGGTACGCACCAGGCGGACTCAATTAAGGTAATTATTGGGTTGGTCATTAAAAAATTAAATGAAAATTAAATTTCTTTTTAAACAACTTGTCCCTTCTGACACAAGGAAGGGGAAAAACTTTCAACATCCGATTTTTTGTCCTCACACAACTACAACAGAAAAGAACACTGGGAACAATTAAGGAGGAGTGGTAAATGTCGACTTTGGATGCAATAAAAGGTGAAGTATGATTAAATTAACTATTTTTAAAAAATAATTCGTTTCTACCGTCAGTTTCTCATAATTTCTAGCTTTACAAATGTCGTCCTGATTAACTCTTCAGATTCATTCAACCTGTGTCTAGGTAATTACATTTCCATTTATTGTGTATCCATGACTATCCAAAAAAGCATGTGTTGTATTCTGCTGGACAATGAAGAACAGGGGACGATGAAATGGACAATTGTATAAATAATCCACCCAGCTACAAATTGAATTGATACGGTATAAAGTGCGTAGTACTTCTCTCTCCTTATCATTCTAAAAGTCATTTTCATCTATTGAAATTCAACTCACAGGAATTCACAGTCCCAGAATTCCTCTCTTCTCTCTCTTTCCCGTCCTTCTCCTCTGTAGAGTTAAAGGGAAAGATAAACGCCAAAGTTTTTCCTACAAAACCCAACTATTGTATAGTTACTCTTGCATTCTCTCTCTCTCTCTCATTGTCAGCATTGAGCGTAGACCTCGAAGAGACTTCTTGAGCCAAGATCGGCGATCAGAATCAGGAGAAGGGAGAAGAGGAAGAGGAATAAGAAAACTCTTTTCTTCCGCATTCGGCTGTGTACATGTTCTATGCACATGTATAGCCCATATATAGTAAAAAGTTTCTCTTTTCTGAGGCCCAGGCATGATTCTTGGGCCTCATGCATCGTACAATAGGGGGAAGATGAGTAGGATTCATCTTGGACTTGACTTCCTTAATCACGTCATTGTCATATTAGGGACTGTGTGTGTGTATTGCTAATATCATTCCCCCTCCAACATCTACGGAGACACAGAGAAGAAAAGAAATCAAAATCAAGTTGAAAAGTTTGAGCTGAAACAAGAAGAAATAGACTAAAAAATTGTGCGCAGCCTCCAGCCGCCCTTTCCCTTTTCTGTGTGTGTGTGTGTCTACGGAAGGTTTGGAGAAAGGGAGCTCTTGTATTCTGAAGACGCTGGAGGAGCTGTAAATCATTTTTTTGCCACAGGATTCCCTCTGTTTCAATGCGATACAGCGTGCATTATCATATGCAAATATGCTTGTGGGTCGATAGGCTACATCCACACACACGCTCACACACACACATCCACACAAAAGGATTGTGTGGAGAGGCTGGAAAAATGTTGAGAGAAAGAGAGGAGGAAGAAAATAGAGAATAAAAAAGCTTGGTCGGCCTCTCCTCGAACACACAGCACACCAAATACTTTGAGACATGAAACGACTTGTTCTCCACAATCCAACAATTCATATTTTGTCTGGCCTCCCTCACATTCTCCCTTTCTTTCTCCCTCTCTCTTCCTCCTTTCTCTTCCATCTCCTCATTCATGGACAGGGATGTTTCCACACTATTCTACATGAATTGCATCCCAAATTCAACTTTCTCTCAAAAACTCAAACTTTCATATTTTATATACTGAGAGTCTTCGGGATGTCCGGAATACAGTCTGGCTTCATCAAACCACTCTCTCCCCCTCTCTGTTCAATAATACAGTACAATCCACATATTATAATGTGTGTGTTGAGTTTCGCCAAGCCCCAAACAGACCAGAAGAGAACACAGACAGAACATGAAAATGTACAATAATTTCGGAATAAACAGTGAAGCAGTTTGTGTGTTGTGTTTTTATGGAGCGGAGGCAATGGAAGTGGCAGTAATAGTTCCCTGTCAGCCCGTCCCCAATAAACTTTAAAAAATTGGTTCCATTCACATACTCTCTCTCCGAATAATTTGATAGGCAAATTCCAATGGGAGTATTTCCATCCCATTTACATTCCCCCCTCACCCACACAAACACACACAATACTGAATACACGCGCTGACCGTCATTCTACCCTCCACTCTGTTTTTGACGTAGCTCAAACTAAAGGCTGTGAACCCAAGTTTATTAAAATTTAAAGTA
Source organism: Pygmarrhopalites habei (assembly GCA_009870185.1). NCBI lineage: Eukaryota > Metazoa > Arthropoda > Collembola > Symphypleona > Arrhopalitidae > Pygmarrhopalites > Pygmarrhopalites habei. The sequence continues at coordinate 32,285 of WJFB01000644.1, read as the reverse complement.
GAATACAGGCAAGTACACAGTGATTTATGGAAGTTCAACTATTTCCTTCATGTTCAAGTACCCATGGTTCCTTTCTCTCCCTTCAATTCAAATCTGTACTAAATACGGAGAAAGAGATGGACGATTGTCGGTCGACTTTAGTCCCCAAGTTGACGAGAGAAAGACCATCAAAATCCCGATTTAGTTCATTTTTTTACGGCGCTCTAAGAGGCTCTCTCGTAGTCATGGAGCCTTTCTCAGAATGGTGTGTTTTCTCCAGCCAATTTTTCTCTCTCTCTCTCTCTCTCTCTCTTGTTGTTGTTTGGGCAGTAGTCTTTTTTTACTGCACTTGAATTTGAACATATAAATGAATGGTTTCTCTTCATTCCTTTGTGTCATTTCATTGTAGACTCACTAAAGACTGAGTCTGGGGAATGGGGATGAGGATGAAATGAGATTGTGTATTGTGTAGCTGTAGCACAATGTTATTGTGTATCAACAACACACACACAGATAAAAGACACTATTACATTCCCTGTTTGTGTGTCTTCGGGTGTGTATGTTGTATCCTCCGGCTTTTCAGTTTCCAACTCTCAAGTCTCAATAAAACTTTTAATGTGCATAGGAATTTTTTTGACAGTCATAGACAGTGAAGAGGGTCGGGTATCCGAGAATCTCTCTCTCTCTCTCTCTCTCTCTCTCTCTCATGGTTATTTCAAGTCAAGTCAGAAATAGAATCAATATTAAGTTTCTCCTATGTGTGTATGTATGTCTTTGTGTATACGTGGAGAAGTGGGGAGAGAAAAAAATATATCTGGCAAGTCCCAACATGTCACAATGTCCCAGTTGAAAAAATTGTTTTTTCTGACGGAATTTTCCATGCAAAAAATCCACAGTCTGAGAATCCTCTGCACACACACACACACAGTCTTTGTACACACAAACAAAATATCAGCGGAACTTGCACACCATTAAAAAAATTGCACAGAAAATTGTGCATCATCCTCTTCATCCCGCCATGATGTGCTGTTCCAGTCCAACTTCCAAGCAGAGTTCAACTGAGCATGATGGAGGGATTCTCGAGCAGAGATATCTACTCACAAATATGAAGAGAAGAAGAGAGGGGAGTTGGTAAGAAACAGAGGTCATATATAATTTATTGGGGAGATGTACAGGAGAAAAACATGTGGTTGACATTCTTCCTAGGGGAATTTTCGAATTTTTGTGCGGTAAAAATGGAAGGAAGGAGAATGGGGAATTGAAACAAAATGATGGTTTTTGCTTTGCTCCTTCCCCTCTCTTTTCTCTGTGTACGGACTCCAACTGCACTTTTTGTACAGCTGAGCCGTTCGACCGGGAACTGAGGGAGAAAGAAAAGGTTTGCTGATGTGTGAGTGTGTTACGGCTACTGACTGACTGTAAAGAAGGCTGGAGGTTTCCGCCGCCAAGGAAAAAGAAAGACCTTCAAGGAGAAGGAGGAGGAGGTTGGGTGTGTGTGTGTGGAGGAAAGAGCCTCAGTGAATGACTGATATATGGCCATGCCTATTATTTTGAGTGCACCATCCACTCACTCAGCCCACTTCATCTAATATCACGGGGATGAAACCTCATCTCATCCATCTTAAATATCCGCTTCCTCACTTCCTCTTTCTCCCATCTAAGAATTTTCCTTTCTTCCTCCCTCCCCCCGTCTCCCATCCCACTGAGCAAATAAGACAGGGGCTTTTATAAGCCAAAGGAGGAGAGGAGGGAGGGAGAGTCTCTTTTATTTTAACAGCACTCCGAAACCTCCTTTTTTATTCATTGGGTAGACGTGGATTGTCAACCTGTGACCAGACTCTCTCAAAAACTCATCCTTCTCCCTTAAATCAATAATGAATCGTTTTAATTAACTTATAGACTGAATAACATATAATGAAGAAACAACCTCACAATCCTCACTCCTCATGAATCACCTTTTTTCCATCACAATACGCTCTCACTCTCCTCCTCCTCCTCTTTCTCTTCTCAGGTGACACACCCAACTATCTTCCAAAGAATTCTATGAAATAGAGCGGAGCTGTCTTGTCATCTACACTGAGAGAGAGAGAGAGAGAGAGAAAGAGATGGAGAGACAGTTTTCAGGAAAACTATTTCGGATTTGGGATAAAGAGAGACTCGACACTCTCTTTGTTTCTCAGGAGAGATGTTCAGACAGAGAAACAAGAGAAATCTGTTGAGATTCTCAACTTGAGAGGAAATCAGACACACACAAAAAACGCCCACATTCCTCCACTCTGACTACACTCTGTCTCTCGTATTGTGTAATTTCTCATCCAAGTAGCAACCATTTGGATTACTACATGTCAATGTGAATCTTTTTAAAAATAATACTCAATCCTATATTCCCCTCCTCCTCATCTCTTCCTCCTCCTCTTGTGTCTCTCCATCTAATAAATTTACTCCAATACATTGGCGGCTCCTCCACTGCTCTCCTCACTTCATTTTATTTTTAATTTATTACGACTTACAAACTCCTCCATTTCTTAGTCGTTTTTTTGCGATAAAAATACTATATTTTATATTATCCCTCCTCCTCCTATTCTACAGGTTTCTCTCTCTCTTTCTCTCATCCACACACGCACAAGTACTTAAATTCATTACAGCATTCTCAGGAATTGCTTTCATTCGTCCTCGTAAAAAGGAGGCACAGTGAAAAGGAGAGAACCATTCAATATTCAACCTTTTCTAGTCCCAGTAATCGTGTATTCAGTTTTAATCTCATAAATGGAACACACTCACTCACTCTCTCACCCTCTCTCTCACACACACACCCTGGTTTAAAACAAAAATCCTGCACCATGTCACCACAAAGCCTCCCCGTCTCTCACCCTGTCCGAAAGGTGAAGAAGCCTTGAGAGCCACAAAAGTCTACACATGAACAATACAAAGTATTTATAATACCTTCCACTCTGCCCCTCTGTCCCTGCTAAACCTTTTACACATTTTAATTCGCCCATGCCACACTTGAATCTAATTAAGCCTATCTATAATGTACGGATGTTGTATACTTGAAAGAGATGAGATTATATCCTCGTTCATTTATCTTAATCTACTACTTATCTACTCACCCTGTCTCATCCCGACATTTCCCATCTACGCACACACACACTCTCTCATATACTGTATGGTAATATACACTCCAGAGTGAAGACTACGTCATTTGCTATTGTTATTGTTGTGTGTCTGTCGTTGTTTGTGCAGACGGGATCTCAACTCTGTCAATTCCTTTTGTCAACGCCGAGGACGTCGATGAGGGCGAGAGCGAAACGAAGCCATCACCCGAGATCCACCGGGCATTCTACATAATCTCTATTCTGCCTCTCAAATCAAGAGACTTCCCTTTCCTTGTCTTCCTGTATTCTAATGACGACGAGGGAGAAAGATTTTCACAATTTTCCCCTCCTTCTCCTTCTCCTCCACCACAATAACCTAATGAGGCAGTCTTATCTTGGTCCACCACACTTCTTCCTCTCCTTCATGCAATTATGAATGATGAAACTCTTGTTCAGAGTTTTAATAGGATTACCTCCCACTAAATTGACAGAGAAGAGAACTCATTTGTGGATGGACAATTAATAGATTTTTTTGAAAACTTGATCAAATTACTGGATGAAGATTAAAGATAAAATTTTAGTTCTAATTCCAGTTTGAAAGGAATACAGAAAGTAAATATTTTGCTGGAAGAGACATCCAAAGGATTAACAATATTAAAAAGACAAGCTTGTACACATTTACATGAGGTTGAGCGAATGCGAGAGACTACATTTTGAGAAAACCTAATCTTAACTTTCCTTGAACTTGGTTCAGACGAGATGAGGATGTTCAAATTATTTAAGTTCAAAATTGCACTATTGTAATAACCATAGAATTATAAGACGAGGATGTTGAACGGGATGTACTCCATGCCACACACACACACACATAAGGAATGAGTTCATCGTTTTCTCCCTCTAAAACATAAACCCTCATTCATTCCGTTTGCATACCCCACACACACACACACTTTCGTGTAGATACAATTCACCAATAATACTGTGGAACGTGGTAGGAACGTGGAGAGCTGAAAAAAATTGTAATGCAGATTCCTCCTCCTCGTTTATAAAAAGTAAATTGTAAATGTGGAGGAGGGACGATAATTTTGGTGTGGAACTTTAGCAATTATATTAGCACACATTATCCATTTGCGAAACTAATATTATACAAAGTACTCGTACCACCAGCACAGTACTACAACTGAGGATATACATGTAGCAGCGGCAACAGCAACAATTACTAAACTGTTTATGAAAGCTTCACTGATTTTTCTCATTTTTTCCTTCGCCGGCGAGGAACATAAGGCAACTAATATAACATAAATCTTCAAGGTTATGACTCAACATTTCTCAATTACATGTGGAGGAGGAGGACCAAGAGTCACAGCAGAGGGAGGAATGATTCCTTCATTTGTCACTCCCTGTCAAATTCACATTTTGAAAACATTACATTCTCAACTAGACATTCCTAGGAGTAACAAAGGACATGTCACCCACCCCATGTCTGACGCGCATCAAATTACAAATTGGCATATCTGGAATTAATTAGAGATTAATTAGCAGTCTCCTCTAGTTGTCCTTCTTGTCTTTCATGAATACTGGTGGGGGACTGTTTCCTTCCACACCGTGTGACATGACGAAGTGACATGACCTCGGTTCTAATTTTTTTGATAAAAAAATTCACTTCTACTCTTCTTTCTCTCTCTTTTACTCTCACTTCTCAGAACCCTTTGCTTTCCATTTTGGTAGGGAGGGAGAGAGTTCGGAATTCTATTTTCTATTTTGTTTTGTCGACTTTCAACACACACACCAGGCAAGTTTAATTCCTGTCAATTGAGAAGAGCGCTCAGCTTTCGTGGCGATGAAGAAAGAAAAGTCGGAGGAGGAGGAGGACAGATTAAATTTCTTGGAGCAAAAGAAGAGAGAGGAAAATCAGATGTGAATCCAAACACACACACACACACACACACACACACACATTTTACTTTGAGCCTTCGTTAGATTAAAAGCGGACGACAACAGCTTGGCTGACTCTCTTTTCCCTAACTGTACACAAGAAATCCATTCCTTGTCGAGTAGTCGGGAGAGAGACAGAAAGAAGAAAAAAAAGTATAAATGTTGGTGATGGTGGCGGTGACTACAGTTACACCAACAACAAACTGTACAAAACTGCCAACTCTAAATTCAATTACAGATTACGACGACGACTCTTCATGATTGCCATCAGCATTTATTTAATCATCATCAACAAACATTCGCAATTTACACTTTCCTCCTATGGATTTCGTGTCTCCTGTTTGTGTGTGTGTGTTATGTAGTGTGTAGTGTGTGTGTGTATGTGGGGGAGGGGGGTAATTGCTACTTGAATTTAAAGTACGACGGAGATCCGTCAGCTGCTCCTACCTCAAATTAATTGGTTTGCAATGAACGGCAGGGCGAATGTTTGCCAATTTATTTTATACTTCCCACATTTTTTGCCCTATCACTCCCAACCCCCGCTTCCTCTCCCAAGAAAGAATAGTATGGAAGAACTGGGAAAAAGTAAAATAAAATGGGAAAGAAAAAGAAAAATATAAAAATTGGATTGACATAAACAATTCTTGATTGTCCACATACACACGTACAACACACAAACACAAGAAAATTCTTCCCATGTACTACCTACATCTCATTCTTTATGATCATCGTCCTCTTCCGCCAAACTCCCTTTCTCTCTTCCCTCTCTCTTTAGTTTCCAGCTTAAATTTTCCCGTTCCAGCTCCAGCTCCTGGCTGAGCTGGGATGAGGGAAAAAAACGTAAAATGTAAAGGAAAATGAATATGAAAGTGCGCCTCTCCCTCTTTTTCTCAAACGATTTTTTCAGAGACTGTCTCCGTTGGGATCCTCCACAACGAGACTCTGTCATACACTTTTGTTTTGGCACAAGTCTTACAATCTCTCGATCAGCCTCTCTTCCCTCTGTCTCTGGAGGACTGTGGTGTGTGCTTCAGTCTACATTCTCGTAATATTTAACAACGTCGTCCAAATGGAGACATGGAAAGGATCCGGGATAATAGACAGAATCTTAGGAGGGAAGGAATAAATAGTAGAGAAGGAGAGAGAGAGAGTGAGTGAGAGACCAACCGGGGAAAGTAACAAAGAGGGAACGGCGGGAGAGGAAAAAATCGATGGTGAGTCTATAATCTTGCTGGAATTGAGACGGGCCACCACATACACACACACTCACATTGTAAAACAGAGAAAGGGGAGACCGAGAGAAGCAGAGCAGATGGTTCTCTGGTGGACCGTTTTTTTGCACACTTTCCTTGTCTATGTGGATGGGAGGGGGGGGAGGAAGAAGAAGGGAGAATGAGGGAGAAGAGCATTAAGGAGTATAAGGATTGCTCAAGTGTTTAGTTGTAATTTGGCTTCAACTGATCTTCACATATAATGAAAATTGTGCAGGAGAGTGTAGTAGTAGAAGAGAGAAACTCAAGTGCATCATCGCCCATGCAAGGCCGCCACGCAATTGCGAATGCCGTCACTTGTGTGTGACTGTGTGTATAGATATGCGTGTGTGTTTGTATTTGTTTTATGAGGGGGAGGGAAAAGGGTAGAGGATGAGAGGGACGTTTGCCCAAGTGGAGAGCCATGACGATGGAGAATGACAATGGGAAAAGAAACTTATAGAGTAAGAAGAAAGGAAAGAGGAGGAATGCGTGAAAAGGGAGGAGAAAGAAAGAGAAAGAGGGGGACAGGATGGAAAGTGGAAGCTGGAAAAGAATGAAATGGGAGATACAAGAGGTTGACGGGAAGTTGCGAAGTAATCAGCGACTTCTCGCAATTAACTTTTTCTTCTCGTGTGTCTTCCTCCTCATCCCGTTTTCGGAAGGAGGGAAGAACGTTGAGAGAGGTGAAGTGAAAAGTGGAGTCTACGTCTTACTTAAGTTGAGCCTCAAATTCTCAGCCCAAGCCGTGGACCCCCTAACAGTTAACAGTCAACGTTGATCGTGGTCTTTCACTCCCTCCTCCTGATCCAGGACCGTGGAAAACTGTTTCTATTTTATAATAGATAGTACATAAGTCCCCCCTCCCTTCCCTTCCCCTCGCCTCTAATCTTAATCGGAGGGAGAGAAAGGGAAACAGTGGGGAATTCAGTTCACTGTATGTATAGCTAACTAGCCACGTGGAGCCTACACATTTTTATTCAGCCAATACCCTCTCTCTACCTATCTTCAGTTGATGTATATGTCCCACCATCCGTGTATATACTTGAATTAAGGAGAAGAAGAGAGTCTGCTACTTTTTCTCTGCTCGCCTTCACTTAAGGAAATCTCCCACGGGGGTAGGGATCTCCATTTTCTCCTTTCTTCCTTTTCCTTTGTTTCTCTCTCTCTCTTTCTTAATTCTCTAAAGCTGAGCTGGAGAAACTGAAGAAGACCACAGCTGAGCATTTTTCCCTCGTAACTTGAGTCCATAATTTGTTCTAACTAATCCCATGTCCAAGGTCAGATTGACAGACGGACTGTGACCCCCACCTCCAACAAAATATAGCCGTACTTCTTATTCTCATTATGTGCCCCTATTCACTGGATGAACAAATTGGAATAATGAGGTGCGAGTTGACCAACAAAAGAAATTTTATTTTATTTTAAAGAATCGTATAGTTAAACTTACAATCCGGATTGGCAACCCAGGGTTGCACTATGACTATGAATGATTGCAGACAAACAAAATCAGCAAAATTTGCGAACAGCATTTGCCGTATAAATCATAGGTTGGTGAAAAAGTTGAGTGCATTTTTATCTGTTGAGTTCAAAAAGAGTGGAGAAAAAGCAGATGCCCCTGGCTACACTGTAAAAACTTGACTTGGCATTTATTAGGGGCAGTGGAGGAGGAGGAAACTTTCAAAATTTTCGGCAAAATCCCTAATCCCGATATTAGAACAGTCGAGCCATAAAAGCATTAGAAAATATTGTAAAGAAAGCAAGAAATCCGAGATTGCGCCCATCGACGAGTAATTTTTCTCTTTATTTCAAAATCTTTTACTACCATCTCAAAATTGCACACTCAATATATTTTTGTGTGCGTGTGTCTTCTCGTAAAAGTGGTGAGGACAGGAGAGGACTGTCTCCAAATGTATGTTCCTTGCCCTTTTCTGTTTGGACGAAGTGATCATGACAAAAGAGAATGACCACGCACGCACACAGTCTCCTCCTAGGTAGTACTCATTCATTGTGTGTGTCCAGGAAAATCCATCAGAGAATGGACCACCTCAGCAAACACAGAATGAGAAATGTGGAAGAAGTCTTCTTTTATTTAATTTTTTGTACAAAAAACTTCAATTACAATCTATGCTACTCTCCTCTCATCCCACATCCCAGAGTACAGTCTGTACAGTTGCTGTACACAGTGGAAGATAAAATAACGGTTGAATTATTTGAGTTTCTATTTCGTTTGAAACATAAAAATTCAGATGTAAAAAGTCACAAACATGCTCTCTCCTTGTGTGTACGTGTGTGTGTGACTCTCCTTGAACTTGCGTGAGGGGATATACAGGTCCCTTACACACGGATGTGATGTGAGGACCTACATCCGAATTTGATGTCTGAGCACACATCAAAGACATAAAAAAGAGCGACTTGAAACGGGCTCAGAGTGAGTATACAAATAAAATTTGACCGTTTAAGCCAAGTTTATGCAAATTTCGAGGAGTATTAATAAATGCCAGGAGCCACCGGCAAACTTTTTCCGAGTTGATTCAAATTCTCTCATCTCTCTACATGATGATGAATTTGGACAGGAAGAAAAAGTTCCTATTTCTGCCTACACATTTCATAGTCAGGATGAGAAGGATTCTACGTGCAAACCCCTTGTGGAACCAGAAAAGAAAAGTATTCATCTTTTTTTGAAAAGTCCAGCTTCCGTCTTTAATAAAATGAAATAAAATAAATAAAATAAAGCAGGCTCAGAGAATTTATTATTAAAATTGTATATTTGCTCTTTCATACATCTCTATCTATGCATCTTTATCTGTTACTACCCATCCACTGTGTATATGGCACAGCTGGAAAAAAACTGAGCAATGATACCGTACTATCTTGACAGGTGGTCGGGTCATCAAATAAATTGTAGTGAGTCTCATTCAACATGACACTTAACTTGGGAATGTCAAAGAGGGTTTCAATTTTATAAAATATTTATGTGTAAAAACCTTCATCCGTCCAGGCGGCTCTCATTATCCCTTTTACGGTTTTCCCCATGTATGCACAGTCGATGAAGGAAAACTTTCCTTTCCCACAGAGAGAGAGAGAGAGAGGGAGAGATAGGGAAAAGGTACAAGAAAAATTGTAAATTGTAATAATAATAAAAAACAAGGAAAAAGGTTCCCAGAAATTCCTTTGAATGACGGTTCAAGTGTAAGATGGTCGTAAACGTGGAGAGAAGCCCAAGTTCGAACTTAAAAGAAAGAAAATGACGGAGAAAAAAAAAACATAAAGTTGGGTGGAATTGGAAGGGAAAGTAAAAAGGGAGAGTGGGAAGTAGAACATGTATCTGTACACTATTACATGGTGATGGTGTGTGTGTGTGTGGGTTAGATAGAGAGGAGCCAATAATGTTATTAGTTTAGTTCAGTTTTGAGCTTGATGCTCCTAAAAAAATTTATTTTTGTCACTTTATGGTCAAAAGTATGGAGCCACTGGCGGCTCTTACATATTCTACTCTGTGTAAATAGAAGAGATATAGGGAGAAAGAGTTTAGTTTTGTGAATCAACTTGTACATCTTTTAGTTTCTTCCTTCTATAGCCAGTTTACAGTCCAGTTGGGGTTTTTCCACTCCCCTCCCCCACTCTCTCTTTCTCTCGTGAAACTCGACGTTCAATGTACTACAGGGAAAGGAGATACATGAAATATGCAAATCCTCCTTCCTATTCTCCCACTTTGAAAAATCTTCTCTGGAAGGTAAACTGTGAAAGTCAGACTTGTGAGTTTACACACACTCACACAGCGGCAAACAGAGAGGGAAAGCGAGAGAGAGAGAGTCAAGTTGAAGGGGCAACAACATAGAGTCTAAGTGCTCTCCTCTCTGTCCCTCACCGATAGTTTTTTTGGTCTCATTTCAATCATAAAATAATTCTAGAGTAGTGAAAATACTAAGGAGACCCTCAACACACATCCTTCCATTCCCCTGGATTTTCAAGTTGGAGAAAAATATAAAAACCAACAAAGTTGTTCATTTGTACTTGGGAAAGAAGAGGAGGAGGATTGACATTGAACTCTTGTCAAATATTTCAATTTTCTCAAGTCTAAAACTTTTCAATTTCCCAGGGAAATGTCTAGTGAGACACGAACTGTGGCAATTTGGCATGATGTTTGAGTATTCAGAAACTGTACACCATCATCAAAATTGTTTATATGACATTCGAAACATTTTTTTCATAAAAAAGGAGAAATTGTGTATGTAATTTTTGTGTTCGTGTAAAGAGGATGATAATGAATGTAATATATACATGTATATGAATTTAATATTAAAAATAAATTAAAAGGGACAAACCTGCGATTCTCCCGTAGCGCTGAAACATGCGCTCTACGTCAGTCTTGCTGCACTGAAAAGTGTTCAAGTTACCCACAAAAACCCGTGAATTGACGGCTTGAGGATCCTGTGAATTGGTCTGGTTGCCGACTTTGCAGCTCATTCTAAATGGTTGAGACGTGGCTGAGGTGGCTGAGGTCGAAGCTCCAGAGCAAAAGAAATTACCAAGTTTGTCGTCATGAATCAAGAATCTCACTGGAATTCTATGAGAGTTTTAAAATTATAACTGTGTGTCTCACTCTCTCTTCTCCTCCCCCCACTCTCATGTAATTCTTTTTTTCTCTGGATGTATATACGTGTGTGTGTATGTTCTTCCTTTCTCACAAATTGCTCTCACAAAATTTTTCCGGGAGAATGGTGTGACTCTCCCCACTTTTTCTCTTTCTCAACAACTTGAGACCACACACAAAGTCCTTACACTCTCTTACATAAATTTTACAACTGAATTGGAAAAAGGAGGCGGCAAAGATTTTTGTTCCTTCTCTCAATTCTTCCTTTCCTTCTGATGATGATGATGATGATGGTGGCGGTGGTGGTGGTATGTCGTGTTTTAATTTTGATAAGGAAAAGTTTCTCCAAATGGCTTCTCTATCTCTCTCTCCTTTCCCGAACTGTATTCTACTGTGGTGTGTTCTGTGAAGACGGGGTCGACGTCACAACCACACAGTCACAGTGTCTGTCTGTGTGTGTGTGATTCAGAAAACTTTTTTTAAAACAACTTTTTTCTACCCCCTTCTTCTTCTATATACCTTTTTCTATGTCCTTATCACAGAATCTCTGGCTCCCAAGAATATCGCTCCCTCAACCAATTTAAAACATGTTTTCCAGATTCACAATCCCAGACTTCGGCCCGAGAGAGACAAGTACACTGTGTAGTCGTCCTAGACGGGGAAGAAGTGGAAAGAAGAGACTGTAGACTAGACTACTTGGCTAGTTTGTTCCTCCACAAATTTTCTTTTTCAAAAGCGATCAACCGATAAACTGTACAAAAGTGGGGTTCGTTTCTTACCCTTCTTTCCTCTCTCTTGTAGACACACAATCTCTCTTTCCTCTCACAGACAAATACAGAGTAAAAACTGGAGTCACAGGACAAACTTTTGAGAGAGAGAAAGAAAATAGTATAGGAATTGCTGACAGAGCAGAAAATATTCTAATTTCAACTCGACTCGAGTTAAAAACTTTGTTCCACCTTCTCAAATTGGTTCTTCCAGTTCCTTGTTGTTCTGGTCGGGTGTATTTTTTACAGTTTTGTGTGTATTTTCAATTCAGCGTGGAGGTGGAGGTGGGTGTGGAGTGGAGTGTAGTGGCTTCACACACAATTTGATAATTAAATCAAGGAGGTTGAACAAACAACAAATATTGGTTGGGATCCTCTCAAAAATTGTCGATAGTTTGTTGTTGAGCCGACTGAGCAGCTGGTGATGGCGAGAGAGAGAGAGGAGATGGGGAGAAAAGTTTTTCACAAGAGGAGACTCACTCTTTTCCCTTCACAATATATTGTATGAAGGAGTGTGTGTTGAGTGTGTGGGTGAGTGACTGGGGCAGGTAGATTGAAGCTCACAGAATGACGGTTGTGTGAAGAAGAACAAGACGTGGAGTCAAGACGTTCCTCTCAGTCGACTCTGTGTTCAGTGAGAGAGACACACACATGGGCTGTTTTGTGCTCCTCTTTCTGGTCGTGACTGCTCTGACTGTGGAGCGTGAGTGTAGAACTGCGGTTTGGAAGTACGAGGGGGAAAATGTTGAGTTTTCCTTTGCAAAGACAGTGCTGCTAAAAAGAGAGGAGAGTACGGGGTTTTGATCTCGTTGGCTGTGTCGCGCTCTGTTTTGCGAATCAAGTCGGCAAATGAACTGATGTTTGTTGACTCGCCTTACCTTTGACAAATCGTCTCACTTCTTCGATGATCCCATCCGACTCTTCTCCCAACCAACAAAACTCTGTTCTGCGATGCTCCAGTCCGTGCCAATCCTCACTCTCTTCCCTTCCCTTCTCTCCTCCTGTGAAACAATAGAAAATGAAACCTTTGGTTACATTCTTCATTCATTAGTTCTCTCTCATATGAGTACATATATCCCACGCTAAGCCTTCCCTGTCTGGGGGAATGTTTTGTGACTGTGTTAAGAGAGAGAGAGGAGGGGAACAATATTAACGACAATATTTCCATTCCATAGGGGACTTGTTTATATTTAAAGTTTAAATTGTGATACCTCCACACACACACAAGCATACAAGCATCCATATTACGTACATTTGGGATGGGCTGAGATGGGATGGCAGAGCTTTTATTCAAAAATTCTAATTTGCAAAACTTCAACTTATCTTTCGTCCGCTCATTCCCCCTTCCACTCTCATGTGGAGTACGTAGTCTGAGTTGTACTGGTAAAGTACAACCATAAGTACGTACGTAACTACACAGGATATACACAGGAGAGGGAAAAGAGAGCGCGGAAATTCTGCGGGATTAATCCCATGACATAATCAAAGACGTAGGTGATGGTCTCTTCACAATGTACACGCACACACTCACTCACAGCCGAGACACATGTGTGTGTGAGGATAAAAAATTGAGGGAGAGAGAGACTCAATGACTGTATGTGTGTGTGTGTGTTGGTTCTCGTGAAATACAAAATAATGGCATATTGTTCAACACAGTCGGAATTGCCGGGAGTTTTTATTTTTAAACTGTGGGGATGCCAAACTAAACGGAGAGCACCCGCTCTCTCTCCTAGGAACATTAAGCAATGTCAAACGTAGTTACTGTGAAATACTTCACGGCAATTACCGATTCACTGTACAGATGGATGGATGCGTATAATACAGAGCGAGAGCGAGAGTGAGAGTGAGTGTGGAACATTACATGAGGAGGATAGTCGTCTCTGTATCTACGCAAAACTTTCGTTGAGGGTACACACGTATAGGAACAGTTTTTGAATATCAAGTCAATGGCCATTTTATACATCACATTATTCTATGCACTTATATGCATAGAATACTTCCATGGCGATGGCAGCTATTCACAAATTCACAATGAATAAAGAAGGATCCTCCGCCCGTTTTTTTTCTTACACATTCTCAAAAAAAAGTCGGAGGCCAGTTCTCCCTTTCTCTTCAACTTGAACTTCTAGCCGTCTACACTTGACATGATAACTTATAGACAGGGATATCACATGACATTACATTATATGCATAGATGGGTTTTTTTCACTACATACATAGTATAGAATGCCAGTCTTGTGGAGGATACAAGTTATTTCCCGATTTGGATTAATATTACTATTATACAATCCCTCCAAACCAACTTTCACCATTTCACTCAACTTTTTTTCTGCCCTCCCTCCCTCCTCCTCCCCACGCTCTTCCCCATCCCATCTCTACCATAAAATTCCAAATGAAGATGGATTTTCCCTATCAATCTATTTCCTCATCCGTCCCGGCCCAAAAAAAAACGATGAGAGAGAGAGAAAGCCATGAAATGAAAACAGCCCATGCAAGGCAATGTCTTCCCCCAAGGCATTAACGCTTATACATTTAAATGGAAAAATTTGGCTAATATTAATCTCCAGTTCGGATGAGTAAAGTCTATACATCCATGATGTATATTCGGTACATAAGGGAAATAATAGAACTTTTTTATACTTCCCTCATTCCAAATAACCATCCGGCTCTAGTTCTGTAACACACACATCAATGTACATCTCCTTCATTTTCCCCTATTTACAAAAGCATATGTCTTGTGTAAAAAGAGCTATAGGGGTTGTATAAATATCCGGTGTATCCATTCATATACTTCTCATCAATTATTCTTATCCTCTCCCCACTCTCTCGATTCAATGCAGAGGGGGAAGAGGAGGAGGAGGGGTGTGGAGAGTACATCAAGATTTTTATGCAAATAATGAATCGGAGAATTGTGTGTGCGTACGTAGTGTGTACATTACTGTAGTCAGTCTTGTGACTCAAGCTGTGAATTTATTTTTGTTAAATGGCGCCCTCATACAAGAACCGTACGCAGTGGCAGAAGGTAAGGCAGGAGGCATACACACCGACTAATTAGAAAGGTTAAATTTTTCAGTGGGCTTTTGAAGAGGAATGATAAATGTGGTTTTTGAGTGCTCATGAAAATACATGTAGGTCTCTCTCTCTCCCTTTTCCCGTGTGCTTTTTTCCTCGAAACACGGCTGGAAATGTACACGACTAATATACAAAATGTATGGTGTGGTTTCAAATCCTTTTTCTCCGTGCTGTGAGACATACGCTACTCTGACACACACACACACTCACTCTCCCAGTCTGACTCACACAAGAAGTCCTCTCTGCACATTTTGATACAGCATTTCCCTGACGCTTTCAAAGTGACTGCAATTTATAAAGTGTCATGGGAGCCCAAGAGGCTATTTTTGTATGCACAGTCATTAATTCTAAAACCCCTCCCCCTCCACCGCTTCCCTTCTCTCTCATCTCTCTCTCCTGTGTGTGTGTGTGTGTCTGTCCTAGAACGCATCTACGACTACAACCACAAGTGCCTTCCATATCTTCTCTTCTTCTCTTCTCCACATTTCCCACTTTTTATATTTTTTACTCTATTGCAAAAATTATTTTTTATTTATGATTCTACATCATTTCAAAAGGAAAAGGAAAAAAAGATTCTACTCCAGCTGAATAATACATGCCGTAAAAACTTAGATGGAGAAGAGGCTCAAAGTCTTTCTCTCTGACTGAAATATTGAGAGACCCCTTCTTTTGAAATGGAATGATTTTTTCATGCCTCAAAGTGAAATTGTTTTCATTTATTTATTTTTTACAAAAACACCCTTTTAAAATAATTGAAGTGACCAATGAATTCCCACAGCGGAGTCATCGTTACACTGTATTCCCTTTATTTTACCATGATGAATTTCTTCCTCTGCCGGACTTTTGATTCTGCCCGGCGTCTAGTACAACTCTTACGGTAAACATGTTTGAAACATTTTTTTCAACACATCTCAACTGACAAGTGACAAGATTTGAGGATGTCAGTGGATGGGAGAAAGCACATCCTGGGAGAAAAATGTAAATCACGTGACTGATGTGCCTGAGATACAATCAAAAGAGAAGGAGGAGTAGGAGGAGCGGAGATCATGAATGGAAGGTGACAAAGAAGAGGATGAAACCTTTGGATGAGGAGATGGAGTTACCCTGATGAGTATGTGTGTGTGTATGGGTGGGAGAGGATTAGGGCGACCATGCAGACTTCCTTCCTCCTCTCTTGGACTCCTTGGTCATGTCACATTGCCTTCCCATTTACATAGAAACACGATCATGGGCGGCTGAATCGAAGTTATCTGTGGAAAGATTTTCCCAGGACTTTCTCCGGGAAAAACAGAATCCCCATCTGGAAAGTAGAAGAGTGAAAGAGATGGAATCTGGGAGTGAAGAGGATGAGATTGAGCTTAGAATGTGTTGTTTTTATGCCTTTCCTCCTCCTGGTTCCTTTCCTCGCCGTGATTTACAAAATGAGAGGTCTGACTAAGACTACCAGAGTAAATTACTTCTACTCTCCTCAATCCCTACTTTCTCTCTCCAGCCATACATACGAGGGCGAACATACAGCGGAATGAACAAAAGTCATGAAGCTGGGAGCTAGAAATGAGATGCGCTTAGCATATTATGCAAATTGTTGCAAGTGGCAGGAGACCAAAACTAAAGTGAGTCTTCTATGTATTAGGACGGACACACGCACACAAGTACACACACACAAAGAGAGAGAGAGAGCAGATGGAAATTTCTAGATCATCTTCCTGACGATTGTCTACCACCTTCTTTCTTTCCCTTCTCCAAACATTGTACTCTGGTCTCGAGGAATCTAATGAAATAAGGCCGCCGTCGTCATTCAGGTTCTATGTGTAATGATCATAAGATGTACCAGATTTTAAAGCAGAGATCAAGTCATTACACTCTTGTAGAATCAGAATACCTGAGGCTAAGGACACACCCAGACAGAGAAATCCTAGGAAACATAAATTTCATTGACAAGGTGAAGACAAGGCACAACTTTTTTTCTCCCGTGCCAACAAGAAGTAGGGAAGTCTGGAGAAAGTGACTGTGTGTCGTTTGGTTTGTGTAGAAGGGAGAGAGAGGAGAAAGTAGAGTAAGAGTGAGTGTGGTTTGAACACAGAGTTAGAAGGCTGGAGGTCGTTTATCAAGATTCTATTGACCTTTATAGAGATTCGATAAATCAAGGGAGTTAAGAGAAGAAGAGTGAGAGTGGGATCAATAGTCAGATCACCAAAAAGAAGAAGAGAATGGAGAGACAAGGCATGAGGGAATTGAAAGCTTTACCTCCCTCTTTCTCACTCACTGAGCCAACCACCACACACACACACAACTTGGACCATAATGGAAGTGGGCAAGAGAGAGAGAGAGAAAGAAAAAAGTCAAGGGAGGAGAGAAGGAATGAGGAGGCTGAAAAGATAGAAAGCAAAAAAACCATTGAATGGGTTAGGAGCTAAGTAGAATGAATTGTTGGAAACTTTGAAAGAATTTCCCTCCCAAACCTCCCCCTTTGCTTTGTGTGTGTGTGCTTGTGTCTGTCTCTGTCTTTTGCTTTTCCGTGAGGTCTTAGGGGCGGGGGAGATGCAACTAGTCCACGATTCAAATCTATGCGCCCTTCATGAATTCTCTTGATCGGACTTGAGCTGGGGCTGTTGAAAATACCCTTGCTGTGCTCAGCAGGAGTTCCATTTCTTTCACCCATCAACCATTTCGCTTTCTCTTCCCTTCTCCGAGAGAGTGAGAGTGAGCTAGTGAGAATGAAAGGGACAGAGACAAGGGAACTGATAGTTAGGGCACTTAGCTCTGTTCCCAATTCATCTCTTCAAAAAGTCTGTAGGCTATGTTCCCCATTTCCTATTTCCTTTCCATTCTATTCTTCTTTTGGATGGTCAAGGAATGGGACTATTCGACTTCTTTTAATTAACAAAGAGTGCCGCAAGGTTTCGGTTCTTGCTTTTTTCAACTGTTCCCTATACACACACACTCTCTCTCTGTAGCGGGAGAAGGTTGACGAGAGGACAAAGGAAAAACAGACAAATGTGTGTGAGTGCAGGGAAAATGCCTTGAGGAAGTGAAAATAGATGGACACAAAACGTCCTCAAGACAAAAAGTGAAATGTACTGAGAATGAGAGTCAAAGTTGAAAGAGAAGATGTGCGCTTTCTTTTGTTGTTTCAACTTTATTTTTTTGGAACCATGACGCAGTTTCCATGAAATAAAAGAGGAGTTTGACAAGGTTTTGAGTTTCTAACAGTTTATATTTTTTCGAAACCTTTTTGTACACTGTCAGACTTTCTTGTGAAATTGTAGAATCTACAATTTTTTAAATAAAATCATGATTTAGAAGATCAATAAATTTAATTTAAATTAAATTCTTTGAATAAAGCTAGTATGTGTGAACCAATCTGAAGGAAGGTGAACGCTTCGTTTTGATTAGCAAAATTCTTACGGTGAATTCAACACATTTGTAAAGTTGTTGCGCAGCTCTGTCTCTAGATGTATATTATCTGATGTCCATTGGGAAAATGGAACAGTGAAGAAATTCTTTGAATTCCTCGTGGTCCAATGGTCCGTTCAACAACATTACATTGAAATGATGACTTACAAATCCATCTTCGCATATTTAATTCCACACTAATTGTGAGTGGACGACTCAATTGGATGGACTGAGGAAAAATGTGAATTAATCAAGTTGGGAACAATTTCAAGTTCCAACTTTCTATCGGTATGCACATACACGTTGTGCGGGACGGATGAATCACTACGTAGTATCCTTGTCTGTTTGACAGAATACAAGAATGGGGTGTGTAGTTGTACTCCCTTCTTTCCCACTCTACCTCTCTAACGTTATGCGTAGAAGTTGCTCATAATTAAGAAGAAATTTTGAAGCTGGTGATTTGCCCCAACTTTTTCCTTCATTAAAATGAGAAGAAGAGGAAATGGTATAGGAGATTTTGATTATATTTCCTTTCTACCCTCAGTAGTCAGTAGTCACAGACATAGTGTATATGTACACTCTCCAATCAACTCTCTCCTCTCCTCCCTTTGTACTTTCTTCAAAACTTTAGGTACGGCGAAGCTCTTTAGCTGAGTGAGTGTACATTAGGAAATTTAAAAGCAGGAGCAACATCCTTCTTCTCAGAAGAGAGCACACATCACATCTTGGTGCAACAACATTGACGCCTTCCACCTCCTCCTCCTACAAGAGTCTTCCTTAAATTATTTAGTCTTTGAAAGCTGTCTATATTATGATTCCTTTATTTGAACTCCATTCACCCATGCACATCCACACACACACGCAAGACAGGGAGGAATGGAAAGAGGAAGGGTGTACAATTTTTTGACAATGCATTTCTCTCGCCTTTCTCCCAAACTCGTAGCAAAAAATGAACATCTGAACAAGTCTACTTATATTAATACACATCATACAGTACAGATTTTCTCATAACCATCCCACGCTTTCCCTCTACCATATTCTGCTTGTGTGTGTGTGAGTGTGTAAGGTTGGCAAGATTACCCCATGCTTCACTGCTCACATTTTTTTCTCAGTCACACTGTAGCCCACCCATTTTCCTTCCTCCGCATTGATGGAATGTCATGTCAAGTCAAACTCAGTCAGTTACCATACATCAAATGCCAGGCCCATGTCAGTTTTCAAAAAAATTGAGAAAATAACCACACCAACATTTTTCGTTTTTTTACTCTGAATCCCAACTAAGGCACCACGTACTGTGAGTAAAGGTTTAACATATTGTAAATTTTTCATGGAGAAAATTCCATATTCTGCAGTGTATGGAATGAAGGTGAAAGTTGTGACGCGAGGAGAAAGCTATTTAAATTTGTTATTTAAACAAACAAAATGTCATATTTCAAAAATAAAATGTACACTACAAAATTTGACTGGGGAGTACAAGGAGACTCGAGTGAAATTGAACTTTCACCATGTGAAAATTGTGATGTTAGTTAATGTGAGTAATAATAGAAGGATGACAAGCAAATTCAAAAATGATTGGTCTTCCCTCAAGCTTTACTTCAGTTACTAGTGGACTTAGAAGGGGAGAATAATTTTCTAAATTATTCAAAGTCTTCCTCTTCCTCCCACCAAAATACAAAATATGAAAGAGAATAGGGAGAGAGAACAAAATTTCAATTTTCCTGATACCCTCAATTGAATGGATGGTAGATGGAGAGAAAAAGCTGAGTGACAGTCTCAAATTGATCTCACAACAGCAGTGAACTTGTATGGAAAAGGTAAAGCTTTTGAGAATGCTGTAAATTCATCGGATACACGACTCGACGACACTGTGTGGAATAACAAAGTGAAAGTGGAACTACAAGCTCTCCTTCTGTGTACACATTAATTGAGGAGGAGGAAAGGAAGACAAGCGAAATGGAATCATAGCCATGAATTTTTTCCACTCTCTCTCTCTCTTGCAAAGACGAGGTTGAAGATATGAAAGCAGTGTCACTTCACAATAGACACAAGGCAATAGAGAATTCGGAGTCAAATCAAGTCGTGAAGTCCAACTGGATGAGTATGAATCCTGTACTTCTTTCATCGTCACACACACACTTCTCCATAATTTCATTTACTCAACACGCGCTCTCCAACTACTAATTTCTTCCTGTACTTGTTACACACAGTCCTGGACTCGGAAGTAGGTACAAGGATCGTACAAGAGATCTTAGGGAGAAATAATCCAAGCATATTTTCTCCAGCGTCATTCTATCATCTATGTACACACAAACGAAAAAAGAACTCACACATTCTTGCCGGAATTGGTGTGGAGGAAGTGACGTGTACATTTATTTTGTTATGCTTAGCCAACCACCTTTGATGGTGTTATAAACTGTGGGTGAGTGAATGAGTGTGTGTGTCTCGGGACTCCTCCTCTACATTCTACATTGCCCTGTCTAAACAAGTCTCCTGGACTCGGAGTCTCATAAGAGTATTTTCAAGTCTTCACACTCATTCCATTCCGAGACACTTGATGTGACTAACTCAACTTACAATTCACACACTCTCTTTTCTTCAGCATTTCCTCTTCTCCCTTCTCTCTCAACTTTCTCCAGCAATCCTCCACACACACACAAACACACGCACACACTTCCTCCTCCTCCGTCTATGAAGAGTCTTTTTCTCTGGGAGTGAAGTGTGAAGTGAAAATTTTACTTTCAACAGCTTTCAAGGGAAACTCTTAAGAAGGAAGGAATTGTAACACACACACTCATCCGCTTTCTCCCTCTCTTTATGGAGTTTTCTATGGTGTTCCTCTTTAAAGTCACAGTAGAGAAACGCTATCGATATAAACGTGACTTAGTGTTGGTGTCTGTCAACATTATTTTTCTTCCTTCCTTCCTCTCTCTCTCTCACTTCCTTTCTCGAGTGTCATCAGAGTGACTTGGTTTCTCTGTGATAAAAATCTCAAGTTTGTTCCAATGCAAATTTCATAAGAACCATTCCTCCCTCTTTCACTCACCCTCCCCTTCTGACTGTTCTTAGCATCAAAGGGAGAGCTGTGAGGATTTTTTAAATTTTCTTAGAAAAATAATTGGAGTGGAGTAAGTAGTGTAGTGTGAGTGAGGGAAGATTGTATATTTATAGTATAAATTTCAAAAGCCATAGCACTCTGTAAAGACGAGACTCGAAATTGACATACATTCCATCCTCTCACGCCATTTCTCTCTTTCTGAGGGTTGTTGTCTGTAGACTATGTAGAGTCTCACATTCTTTTAATTTTAAATGGACGTTGCAAGAGTTTAGACGTGTCTCCCAGTGCTCCCAGTCCAACTGAGCTTGATAGACAGACCATTTGAAGAGGAAGAGAGAGAGAGAGAGTGAGAGGAAAAAGAAACCAGACACATTTTTCTTATCCAACAAGATCTGAGCTAGCAAGCTTCTTTTCCTCCGCTTTCTCCTCCTGGAGAGAGTCCCAACTCAACTTTTTCTTTGCAAGTTGTCTGTATGTGTGCACCTAGAGTGGTATAACTCGGCATATTCCCCGTGGTCCGTCCCCTGCTGGTATTCTATTCAGGTTCAACACAAAAAATCTATTCCCACTCCCCTCGTCCTCCATCCTGCATCATAATTTCATTCGTCATTATTTAATACATCCCTTTCTCCTCCTCCTCCTCCTGTACCTCCACAGCTTTCTCCCATAATGTTGGAGAAAGAGATAAGAGGGTACAAGAGGAGGGTGATTACGTAGCAAACGTTAACTGTACCCCGCAACTCAACTAATTACCGTTCCAGGCAGGGAGGCAGAGGCAGGGAAAGGCGGCTTCCAAAGAAGTGAGAGAAAAGTTTTTTTTCATTTCAATTCTCTCTCTACTTTCCTTCGTGAGAAAGTTCAAACTTTAAAGGAAACCTCTTCCTTTCTGACATATCTTGATAGACTCAACACACACACACATGGACACATGAACATGTATCCGGGCTGTGTCAAGGCGAACAAAAGGGAGAAAGTGGAGAGAATTTATTCACGGTTCAGAAAATTTTGAGCTTATTTCTGATAGTTGTCATTGATCCATCGGAAAATGGCTCAGATTTCATTCCCTTTCTCTTCTTTCACTTTCCTCTCAGCTCAATTTTCTCAAAGAATATTTCATCCCAGTCAACCCTACTCATGCATTGTTGGGTCTATTTGCTGACTTTTTGCGTCATCAGTTAGGATTCAGTATAAAAATAAATATATGTAGAGGGAAAGTGGAGAAAGAACCATAGGCTTTCTGGTCAGTCTCGTAATAAGGCTTTCTTGCTGTTGGGCATATGGCGACTTGGCTTGAGACTGGTAGTGGAAAAAGTGGAGAGAGAGAGAGAGAGAGAGAGGAAAAACATATTGTGTCATGGTCGGTGGACTTGACTAATATAAAGAGCAAACGGAGGGAATGGACGGGGAAAAAATGAGTTTAAGTCCAAGACAAACAAGGAATTCGAAATTGTTACTCCCAGTTCTCACATAA
Organism: Pygmarrhopalites habei; assembly: GCA_009870185.1. Classification (NCBI taxonomy): domain Eukaryota; kingdom Metazoa; phylum Arthropoda; class Collembola; order Symphypleona; family Arrhopalitidae; genus Pygmarrhopalites; species Pygmarrhopalites habei. The sequence continues at coordinate 9,668 of WJFB01000644.1, read as the reverse complement.
ATGTGTGTGTGTGTTGGGGGGTTTCTATATTTAATATATGAGGAGAATCGTAAGTGAAATCCGGTACTCCTCCTCCTTCTCTCAAAAAATCGGCTCAGGACAGTCATGAACGAGACAATACCTGAGCTCCAAATCAGACATCAAAGTATTGGCCGGAAAAACCACACACTTTCTCTTTTCTCTCTCTCATTCACCCACCGACCATATTTTAGCAGGGCTACATACAAATGCACATTTTTGAAATAGTCCCAGAAAAAGGAGGAAGAAGCCCGAAAAAAGAAAAGAAAGTGTCTGAGTATCCCTAGGATCAATGGAATATTCCATTTGAAGAGAAGGAGGGAGAAAGAAAAAGGGAAAATGGTAAAGGATCCATCTTGCACACACGCAGTTTTCTGTCTTCTCTCTTGTGTGTGAGGAAAACGTGCCCCGCATTAGTTTCCACAGCTTTTTTTCCAAAAGAGAAAAACTAGCTAAGTATCACTTCTCACAGTTCTCCCCCTTCCCTACTCTCTCTCTCTAGTTACTGTAGCTGACATGACCACTTTGAACTGGAAGGAGAAGGAGGGACGGAGAGAGTGGGAGAAAGAGTGTGTGTTGGCCCATTGGGTCTTGCAATCTATTTCTATTGAGAAGCAGGACAAGAACTATGGGCAAGATTCAGGACCTGAGGCCGTGGAGATTGTATGCCATCGTTCTTTGGTATCCACATCCAGAACAGTCCCAGTTTCCTCCTATTCTATTTCTATTACTATGAAAAAAAGAAGAAGGAATCTCACATTTTCCTCTCCTTTCCCCCACCACACTATATTAAACCCAGTAACTACATACATTCTTCTCCTACCCATTCCATTCTCAAAAATATGAAGAGAGAGACACACACACATACACAGTAGGAATCTACTCATGTCAGTCCCTCACAAAGGCTAATATACACAGAGGAAAAGGGGGAAGGGGGGAAGGGGAGAGACAGGGGAAGAGGAGAGGAGGAGAAAAAGAAACGATACAGGTAATGTGGTAATAGGAGACCCAATGTGAACGGAAACTTTGGAAGGAAGATCGATTGAAATGAAAAAGCAAAAGCAAAAAACTACACACACACACATGGAAGAGAAAGAATAGTTCCGCGGTATCCTTTCTCTCTCTCTCTTTCCTCCTTTTCACTTGCTATCCTTCTCAATCGAACATTTTCTTTTCCTCCCTTTCCTCCCATCTTCGGCAATCAGCTTTCGCTGGGTGGAGAGAGGAGACAGACTAAATTATCGTCCCTGCCTTGCCTTGTCTCCCCATACTGCATACTATGGAGACTGACTAGGGAAAAGAATAAAGATTCGTTGGGAAAAGAAATGTTTCTGTGCTTTTATTTTCACAGAAACATCCCGCATCTTGTCCCCCCTCTTCCTTTCACTGTGTGTGCGTCTCTGATTATACTCTCAGTTTTCACCACGCTTGTTCTTGGCAAGGGTGAAATAGGAAGGACCGAAGGATCTGATTCCTTATAGAAAAATAAAGACTCATTGCAATCCTTACATTACATGCCGACCCTCCTTTGCAGAGTGGCTCTATCTTCACACACACATTAGGAGGATACATGTATGTACAAGTACAATATGTAGTCCTCGTACTTGGAACTTGTGTAGTACAATTGGAAGGTGTAATGTTCTTTACTCTCAACTGAACACTTTCCTCCTTTCTTTCTCCTCCATATTCTCCTTGCCTACGGTGCTAATCTATTCTGTACAGAGAAAGAGAGAGAGAGAAAGGGGAAAGGATGAAACAACGTCTTTCCATCTTGACGGCCAAGAAGCACAACAACTGCCAAGAAATCCGGTTGTCATGTTGTTCGAGGAGTTGGAGACGGAACAATTCGACCGAGAGAGAGTGTGTGTGTGTGAGTGAAACATCATTAGTTCAATTCCATCTATCTTTATTTCAATCCGGGTGTATGTACTGTGAGCAGAAGGAAGGGAGTCCATTGTAAGGAGAACGAGAAGGTGAGAGACTTGGGCTTAGATTTCAAAATAAAAATTAATGGTCTGCGTGCATATGTCTTAATGGCACAATACTGTCGTCAACCACTTTACTTTCTAATGGTTACTTTTAAAAGTGTCCAATGTCGTTCACGTCACACGAAGCACGGAGAAAGATTTTCAAATTTGCAAAACTCAATACATGGATGGACAGTCAAAATGTTTTTATTTTCCCTTCACATTTAAAGTCTGGAAAATTTGATTTGATAGAGGAAATTTTCCTAAGGTTGGTTCGCGATGAAAACCTTGGCAAGGACATTTGACATATGGGAAATAGGTTGAGAAATTGAAATCTGTGAGAGTGACAATGTAAGAAAGATTGCAAGAGAAGAGTGAGTGTGTGTGTTGGAAAATGCAATTGAGAGTAAAGTAGCCTTTTACTTGTGTGTGTGTGTGTAGTGCACACTAGTCTCTGGTAGGTCGGAGAGCGAGTTTGGGAATATGGAGAAAGGGACATGGCGTTTGACAATTCAAAGTGTTTGGAAGAAAAATAGGAAACTCAATAAAATATAAAGTCTGTTCTCTACAGAATCTATAGCATCGCTAGGACAAGCATATGGGTTGGTGTAGGATCTACATTCTACACTCACTGCCGGTTGTGTACTCCTTCCTTATGTAATGTAGACATGACAGAGTAGTGGAAAAGGAGTACAAAGTGTTGAATGAATGGAAATATAGGGTGACATAAATTAAGTGAAGCAAGGAAAATCCATTATGGGTGGATTATATTAGCAGCATTTTATAGCAATTCTTGTTCTTGGCATACTATTCAATACCCATATCCTCACTCCCATGTATTGTACACATCTGTATTTAGCCGTCTACTTTTGATCATAAAATTATTTCTCTGTAATTTTTCCAAGACAAAAGAGAAAGCGAGACCCACACAGCCAACTTTTGTTTCATACACACACAGTCAAGTTTATAGTCTGATACTAGGGTTGAGAAAAGAGAGAGGGGAAAGCGCTGGGGATCACAATTCAAGCTTCCTATATTTATCCTGTGTGTGTGTGTGTGTGAAGACCGATGAATTGAATTGAAATGAGTAGAACCTAAGTAATTCTTGATTATTTTAGCCATGCCAATTTCATTCCCCATGCCTCTTCCCTCCCTTTCCCTCACTCCCGAGTTAAAGAAAATTTGTGTGTGTCCGTGGACTGTGGGTATCAAACTGGACACACACAGTGCAAAATCAATTCGATACTCTCCCCCTTTCTCAACTTGCACTTTGTGCAATTATCGACTTATTGAAAAATGCAGTGGGTCCAAGGAGGACGAAGGTAGAGGGATAAATAATTGTGACCACCACAAATTTCGAGATATTTCCAGTAGAATGGGTCAGAGTTGGGAGTACTTCTTTATCAAGACCAAGGTCTTGAAATTCCATCCGTAAATAAATAATTGTAGTTATAAATAAGTAAACAATCAAAAAAAACTTTTCGTTGGAACTCCATTATCAATTTAAGCCCTAGGAGCGGTGCAAGGAAAATAGTGTAGATTTCTTTGCGAGAAGAAGGAGAAAAATTGAGGGAATTAAAGGCAAAGCAGCTCAGATTGCAATTTGTACGGTACGTAATTAAATTTAGAATTTCATTTCTAATATTCTGACTCATCTCCAGTCTTCCTGAAGTGAAGTGTAATTCGTTCATTTATGTATAATCAGTCTCGAGTTGTCAACCCCTTATCGTTTTTTTCCTCACTGCAACACGGACACACACATACACGAACACACACACACATACCAGGAAAATAGATTGGAAGGTGGGACATGTATTTACGTTACAATGAACTTACAAGCACACACACACACGTCCACACACAAAGGGGGGAACGCAACAGTATAAATGACGCTTAATTATGTAGTTAAATTTGTAATCAAGCTTTCTAATTTAAATCGACTTCCTTCCTCTTCTACTCAGTCAGTTCCGTTCTGCTCTTAGGAGTGATTAACAATTCCGTCATTACAATTTAACATTCCGTGATTCCGCTCATTCTCTTGTCAATCTGATCGCGCTCTTTGTTCCCAAACTCATGAAATGTTGGTGCCGTGTCCTTCCCCATCTCCCTCTCTCTCTCTCTCTCTCTCGCTGGACTTTTCCTTGTGTTCCACACAGTCACAGTCACACACAACTGTTCCAGGAGCATAGCACACGATTCCCCAGTCTGATAGAAAAAACATTGCTCAATAAACTAATGTGTGCTGTTTTTATCAACTCTCTCTATTTTACAACTCCATACACTTTCCACACACACACGTACACAATGTGTGTGTGGAACTGCTGTACATTGTACGAACGAGAAGAATGCTCCAAAGTAACATTTGTTTCAGCTGACATTGGAGAAAACCCCTCGGGGTCCAATGTATCAACCTCTTTGGAAACTGGACTCGACTTGACCATGGGGATTTTGGAAAATCTAAATGGACTATTAGTCCAATCCCCCTCATCCTCATTAACTCTCATACTAGTCGAACGGTGATTGAGGAATAAATCATGGAGATATATCTTTACAATTGCATACATATATCATTTTGCCATTTAATTATAGCAACCTTTTAGCACATTTCCTCATAAATTTTATTCTAACGATGGCAAATTATGAAACCTAAAATTCTCCCGTATCAAGTCATACGTATCATTGCACCATCAACATTACATTACCATTTTGTACTTGTTTCGATACTGATGACAGACATTAATACATTTAAATGGAGTAGAAGGGACTCCATGATTTGTATGATCCATTACGGGCCATACATTATGGATAGCGAGGGACAGAACGTTTACATTTTTGAGATGATGAGTAGCTTAATTTCTCTATTCTGTACATCCAGTTATGTACTCGATGTACAATCAACTGTGCAACCAATTAATATCTACCCCTCTTTCCCGAAACCATGAACCAGGAATTTCTTCGAGTACCCTAACCTAACATGCGGTCATTTTAAATGAATTGACGAAAAGGGGTAGGGAGTCAATAGCACTTAATCGTATGATTTAATTTCAATTGAGTTACATTACAACCAATCTCAATTTCATTAACAACTAACCATCCAGTACAGCCTATTACAGACACAGGCTATCATACTCAGAGTAAAAGAGAGGACACCGTGTTTAAATAAATACGTGTGTCTGTTCATGAAGAGCAAATTTCAAATTCCCTGCCTTAATTAGAAAATGAAGAGGGAGAGAATGGGGCAGCCTGTTCAATGGTGCAGTCTCTCCCACAATTATGATCCTTATGAAGTTTTCATCAGAGCCTCCTTTGTTACAGTCAATTCAAAATCTAGCCAGGAATACTAATGGAGGAGTCTCATCTATTCCTCTTCCTCACACGCACACACACACCGCCACAATCTGCATCGTGGCAGTGTAAAGATGTTGTTGGAAAGAATGAAGAGTGTGTGTGTGTGTGTGGCTACCATTTTCATGTCGTCTCCACTTTAATTACCCAGGGGTAGTAGGAAAATTACATCGTTTTGCATATTACGCCATGACGTGATTGGATTTGCTCCCTGGTAATGCATCCGAGGATTTGGTTTCCCTCATGCTCTTCCCTGCTCTACTGGTTCGTTGGGGGAAAAGGAAGATTCTTTTTGAAGGTGGCGAGAAGAAGAGAGAAAAGACAATACTCGTACGTGGTACATGAGTATAAGTGAGTTGAGAGGAAAATAAAATATAAAAGTCAGAGAGAAAAAATCTCTACGTTGCCATCCCTATAAAACAAGGAACGTTGTATGGACTGGGATGGAGGGTGTATGTGTGTGACATGATGTGGATGGGATTGGATTGGAAAATAAACAAGTGTGTGTAGTGTGTGTGTGTGGATGGGGGAGAGGAGAGGAGCGGAGTGACACACATGATGAGTATAGATGATGTGACGTATGTGAGTGGACTTTTGATTACGCACACACACCGGAGAGAAAAAAGAATGATGTGAGGAAGATACGATGATGGACGGACGACCATCCTACTCGGAGATGGAACGGAAACGAAATAAAATCACATTTGATGACCCTGTCAATTTAGACTTACTCTCTCTCTCTCTCGCTCTCTCTCCACATCTGATTTTCCTTGACGGGCTTCACTCTACTGGAGAAAGACTAATAAACTGTGTGGATGGTCCCGTCCCAAAATTTCTCTCTCCTGCTCTCTCCAATTCATTATATATAAGTACGAGAGGGACAAGAGGGGTAGATATGTAAGGATTCCTCCTATCTTGATCCTTCCCCAATAATGTCAATAAAGACTCGGAGCGTACAGTGTACTGTAGTGCAGAGAGTAGGGACATTGGCTTTAGAAGCTCAAATCTGGCAATACAAAACTTGAGGAATAGGACTATTTTGTTCCCCAAACCTCCCATCTCACTCCATCCCTTATGTAATGCATTGAATGTGAGGATATAAGAGTAAAGTTAAAAAATACATTTAGGCACAAGGAGGAAGTAGCCGAGTCAGCAGGAGGAAGTGGGGAGGGCTATAAGGTAAGGACAATCAAAACTCCCTTTCTCTCTCAAGTTTGTTCAAAGTATACCTACACTTTGCCGTTGATTTGACTTGGAGTCGATTTTCTGAATGCACGTCAGCGTCAGCTAAGCTATAGATTACTTTATCTTTATTTTTTTCTCCCTTTATTAGTTCAGCCCCGTTCGTGGTCGTCTGTAATTGGGCTGGCAGTGTGTGTGCATGTGTGTGTGGGGACGACGCTGTAGCATTGTACTCAGAGTATCATATCATGGTAAAAGCATTACAATATCCGACAGGAGGAAAAGACAACGAGGAGAAGAGGGAAGGAGGAGGAGGTCTCACAAAAGTGAAGGGAAATATATTTTATGTTCTCCCATGTTCGATATTATGTAATCCGAAGAGAGGAGGAGGGAGGGGAAGGCGAATTAATAGGGGAAAATTAATGGGTGTTTCAGTCGGCTCCACTCCTTGACTTTCCTCCTCCCTCTTCCCCCCTCTCGACAATAATAATACATGGAGAGCAGAGTCTCCACTTCTCCCTACTAGTTTTTTTGTACGAGTATGACGATGTGGAGTGAACGTCGTAAAGTTTGTTATACAATCAAGATTGTCAGATAAGAAAAGAGAGAGAGGGAGAGAGAGAGCAACTCTTCAAAACTCAAGTTTGAAAAACTGTCAGTCAGTCAGGTTCCCAAACTATCTGATTATCTGCTCCTATTAGAGCCACGTCTCTCCATACTTTCACACACACACACGGCTTCCACTCCACTCTCCACACTCAAATCGTGAGAATGAGTGAGTGAGGGGGATAGTCAATTGGGTAATAGTCGCATGTTTCACCAGAGCCAATATCAATGTGCCGGTGTGTGTGACTACCATTCCTTCCCATTGTGTGTGTGTGTGGATGACGACACAGCGGAAAAAGTCATCATCTAACTAACTACCCCCTTGCTAAAATATTCAATACTTTCTATAGCATACATGGTCCTGCATACATACGTAATAAAAATGGATTTACAACTGCATGGCCATGAACAGCCTGGGGAAAGTTGACTAAATATCTATCTATATATAGTCAAGTCCTCCTTCTCTGGGTAGTCTCATGTAGTCACCGTTCGAGTTGGACGCCTTCATCGATAAGATTCTTCTTCATTGCACCGATTTTACCCGCCTCTTCTTCAACCACGCTTCAACTACTAGTACTCACGAATGTAGGAAGCATTGGACAAAAATATGTAATACACTTTTATGTATTAATTCAACATTGTGTGTGTCAGACAGGCGATTGGGATCGTAGTCTGCCGTGTTTTCAATCTCCGCAGTTAAACCTTTAATAATCAAGTTGAGAGAGAAAGTTTCCCTCATTTTCAAGTTTTTCAACAATTCTTTCCCTACTCCATGTCATCGTATATTGTATGTACAAGGAGTGTACCTACCCTTCCCTCTTCCCCTTATAGTATTTACAGCGTACAAGTTGTGTGTATTGTGTAGAAGACAAACCAATCCCCTCCTCTTTCCTCTCCCTGTCATGTCAAAGTTTTTGTACATGAAAGAAGGCAGACACTGGATGCTTGAGCTAATCTGGAAAAACAACCACTCAAATCACATCAAATCGAATCAAATCGATTCTCCTTGTACAATACACTTGTCTGAGTGTTCCATGGTCTGTCTTCTGTTTACGTCCCAAGAACATGAACAAAACGAATCATGAGGTCAGCTGAATGGATTGTCCATGTAACTTGAGTATTCCTGACTTTGTGCAGAAAGAGACTGACTAAAAATCATGTATTGTATATTGTAGAGACTATCAAAATGGTTGTGTGTGTCCTATTTCTCTCCTTTCATTACATTATCGTCTTTGAGTTAAGAAATATGAATGTATGGTAATGGGTAGGCTGGATGTGTGTTCCTTTGGGTTTGGTGAGGGGACGTCCCAAGTTAATATTTTACTTGGGCGTCAATTTTGATCAGATAAATATGGAACTCATTATTAATGACGACAAGGACAAAAACATTTGTTTCGTCATCGTCGTAGCCACTGTGCCGAAGGACCTGTGTCTTGTATTTGTGTGTGTTTGCTTGGACCCTGCAAGTTGGAGGAGGTTTGTTGTATCGTACGTGCTATGTAGCACCAAAGAAGATAAAGTGTAAAGTTGTTACGGCCAGCTTATACATTTATTCAAGATAAAAAAGATATTTGGAAAGAGTAAGACGAGAGTGTTGGTTCATTGGTGGTTTAAGAACTGTGCCATACCATGATATGGGTACGTGTATGAGAGCATAGCTAAAAGTTAGAAGCGAGAGGGGTAGAGTGAGAAACAATTGCAGAGGATGAAAAATATGTCTTGTTATTCTCCAGTCAGGGCAAGGGTGTTCGGCCCTGACTGGAAGGGGAAAAAAGGTAATATATTAGACAGTGAGAGTGGACATTGAGGAGGGAGGGAAGAGCCTTTGTGAAAATGCGTACACACATACATGCACACACACCCGAGGATCGTGTGAGTGTGTGTGCTTCCACCACCCATCTATCAGCATCATTAGTTGTCACTTAAGCACATGGGGTTGTGTTTGGCGTGAGAAGATTAAACGATACTGTCAATGTTAATTAAAAATCATGCTGATACTTTTCCCTCACCAATACTCCTCTTTGATCCTTAATCTTAGCCAATTCATCTCTCTCTCTCTCTCGGCCGAGAGAGCTGTAATGGTTTTCCAACATGCAGCACAAACATCATTTGATCGAATCCCAATGTTTTTTTCTCATCCATGAAGCACACCATGTTATGTATTCTACAGTATGTAAATAAATTATAAGGCCACCCCCATTTTTCGTAATTCTTAGAATACCCCTGGGTATTTTGACTTCTTTATTTTACAGAATTGACATATCCATGTGCCCATGTCATCAACAGGGTTTCGACACATGACAACCCCTACACTCAAAGTTATTAATAGAAAACTAAAAATGGGTGTAAATAAATTATAAGGCCATGGACTTTCCTGGTGTCAGACAACTGCTTAAATCAAAGTTAACAGTACATTAATAATATATATAATAAATAATAATATAACAAATAATCACTTTGACCATCATTGCACAGGGGTGGGAGAGATGACGCAATTCATTTAGCATTGTTTTAAACGGAAAACTGTGTTTTTCGGGACATTTCATTCTC
>WJFB01000643.1:0-52778 GCA_009870185.1 Pygmarrhopalites habei | reverse complement strand
CTTTATTTTGCAACAAAGCCATTGCTCTCCTGTCTAAAATTTTCACACACAAAGTAGTAGTAAATTGTGCCTCAAGAACTTATTAATGAACTGATTACTTAATGGTAAAGGTTGGGAATACATTTTGAGTATTCTTTTTCTGTGAAAATATAAATTTGCTAGGAATATGCAAAATTAAAATGATGACGAATTTTCAAAATGTATTAACGTTATGCATAAGGAAAGAGAGTAAGGATAAGAAGCCACGGCTTACTCCTCCTTATTTTGAGAGTTAAATGTGTAGGCTCTAGAGAGCGAGACGCATGTCAGTAAAGTTTGATATGGGGAGAATAAAGAAAACCGGGATCCGGTTTGCTCATCCTGTCCGAGTCTTTCTCCAACTCCTGTGAGAGTCACATCACTCTTGCACTCCGGAGGTCGTCGCGTTGTTGTCATCATCATCATCATCATTTATTTTCTCTCTTTCTCTTTCTTGCATTAGTAGAAGTAGAATCAGAACAGAATTTACGAATATTACTTGTAAACCAGACATGTACGCACACACACACACACGCCTAACACAATAAGAAGTGTCTACCTCCTACATCCACACAAATAGTGCAATTTAATCTTCCAGTTCCACAAATTAGTAAACATCCTTTGTCGTCGTTTAGTTCGTGTCTCATCCTTCCAGTCCAAATTGTTTCAACTAAATCACAGTAATCAACACTGCATATTAGAATTCCCCTGTGATTATTTTTCATCCTTTTCATTGGACATGTAGAGACAATTCCTTTCTCTCCTCCCAAGAATCCGAATGTGGAAACGGAATAACGGAATAAAAAATATTATTTTGTACAACTCAACCGCTGTTTCACTGGTGAATTTACGAAATGACGAACCGTCTCATTTACCTAACTTGACTCTCTCACATCCAAATCTACTCATGAAGACAACATAGACAATAAGTAGTTAAAAATAGACAAATTTACAAACACGCTTGTGAATCCTAGGCCCTCCCTAAGCTCAACTGTCAAAAATTACCCTCTCTTTCGAAAACAAAACAAAATTTTTTGCTGTCTAGGTGAACCCCTTCCCGAAAACCTGTCCAGTTTTCGCAAAAAGAACAAAGAGGAAGGAAAAATTGTATGTACACCAGAACCAAAGAGAGTTGGTACATCTGTTTACCTTTATTTCTGCTGCATCTCGCACACGGCCCTCTAGCCAAAGATTTCTCCTCAAATGTGCATCAACAGTTCTACACAGCAACAGCCGAAAGTTATTTAAACTATCCCATTGGATTTTGAGGAGACTCCTTCCGTGCCACCAAGAGAAGATCGGTAGAGGAGAGAAATTGGCGAAAAGAGTGAAAAGAAAGAGTGTGGAGGAATTTTGTATTTTTCGTCTTCGAAATTGCGACTACTTCCAATCGAATGGAATGTTAACAATAGTGAGGGGAGGAGGAGGAGAGGACAATGAGGACCTTTGTCGTAATTGCGTATAGATTTTATTCAAGTGAGGAGTTTGGAAACATCCAGTACAAGCCAATGGAGGTAGAGAAATAGCCTGAGAAAAAAGAGGAGTGGAAGCTTATTGTTGGTGCTATAGATATTGGCGAGAGAAAGGAGTAGGCACACACACACACACTCACTCGGAGAGAGGAAAGAGAGAGCGACCGGGGAATCAGTATAAATAATGTTGGTACATGTAACTCCATGAGCGTCTTTGTCTACACACACACAAACATACGTCTCAGGATTTTATACTAAAAATACGTTCGGCAGCAGCCCTGGTTTTTTCTTTCTTCTTGTTCTGGTAGAGGAAGGCAGGGACACACACATTGGATCCACAATACGGAAGACAAAGGAGGGAGAGAAATGGCAACTAAAGATCGACTGTTGTGAGGAACCTGACTGACTGATCCGAGGTGGGGCAGGAACACCGGAAGACGACGACTATTTTTTTGCGTTTTGTGGTGAATGTTAACGAGTCAAGATTTTTTTTTATTTTGATGGTGAAGACACAGAGCTGTGGGGTGGTTCCTGCTGTTGTACAAGTGTACATGTTGTTGTGTGCCGGGTTTTTTTCGTGTCAAGTGACGACGACGACGACTGGGAGGAGCAAGTAGGAAGGAAGAAGCAAAACGAGAAAAAAAATATTTGAAAAGGAAAAAGAAAAATATTTTAATTTTACACGACAATAATTTTATTTTGTTGGGGTTGGAGTGGTAATGCAAGCTGCTTCTCCCGGAGGGTACCCAGGTGCGGTGGGGTCACCGGCAGCTGTGCTAGGGGGAGGGGGAGTGACGAGTGCTAATAAACCCGTCAATGGTGGTCGGTTCGATTTTGATGACGGGGGCACCTACTGTGGTGGCTGGGAAGACGGAAAAGCACATGGTCATGGGGTTTGTACCGGGCCCAAGGGCCAGGGCGAGTACTCGGGATCCTGGCATTTCGGCTTCGAAGTCTCTGGTGTTTACACATGGCCAAGGTGAGATGAGACACACATACTCTCTATGTTTACTCTCATAATTTTAATTCAATTACAAACTTCGGAGTGGAGGGCAATTTACAGAGGTCCGGGCAAAGAGGATCCGGGAAAGGTTTTCCTAATTACCTGTAAACCGATTTATTCCCTCTTTTGATGAGCACGCCGAAAAAATGTCAAGATAATGACATCATGACTATGTGAACCACTGTCAGCTGACTCTAAAATAGAAATGATTAGAACAGGGAGTCAAATTTAGAATTCCTTCTTTTAATACATTGTCCAGGAACTGTGTAGTAGCATTTTCTCGGAGGTCAAAGGCAAAATATGAACTGTGATTTGTGATGCCCTGATTGATGTTGCAATCAGGGGGATGTTTTAAACGTAATTAAAAAATGTAGGGTTGTAGACGATGTTTATTTCAAGAAACTGTTTACTATGGATGATCCACTGAAGAATTATTGGACATAGTTTCCCCAGATTGAACTTGCCGTTGGGGTCCGTTTATAACGTCATTTATTTATGAATAGAACGGAGGCACACACACACAAGAGTATACTTCCATGTTTTTCTCGCCCTTGTTTCTCCCACTGAAAAATCTAAAGCTGTCTATTTATTTGGGCAACTGAGATGCTACAACAAATTCCTCGTTTCTTGAAAAATATTTTCACTGTCACACACACACACACTCAGTCACTCTCTTCTTCTCCTGACAAGGTTGGAGAGATAAAAGGAAAAGTACACAAAATTCAGAATAAACTTTTCTCTCAAGGTGAATTAAACGGGAGTTTGCAATTTATCTACGTGGATTTAGACAACTTACCTGGATTTTTTTCTGAGTTTTGAAGAATGAAAACGAGTAAAGTCAATAGAGAGAATGACGTTTTCAGCATTATAAGACATGTCATTCGAAAAATTTAGTTCTTTTGATCAAATGGGTGTGGATTGCAATTGCATGACACGGTGAAGATGAGTCCGAGTCCGGAAAACTCCAGTGTGTATCTGTTGATACCGTATTTAACACAAATGTCCCCCAGGTAGCATAATGTGGATCTATTTGCCTACAATTAGTGGATATGTCTCGAGTTTTTGTACGACTCTGAACCCTGTATGAATAGTTTAAGCAAAATTATTGTGAGGACTGTTGAATGAAATTGACTTCAAATGTTGTTGTTACTCATTGACAAAAATCTCGACTTGTATGAATTTTGGGACCTGAACAACTACAGTCAGTTTTTGCTCTATCCTCGTAGTATTTGCTCACCCCGTATGTTCACTGTAAATTTAAATGAGAGGAAAATGGAGACTAACCATCATTTTCACAGACTTGGTTGAGTATTATCGTGAGTACACTGGCTGTGTACACACACACACACACGCTCGTCTGGTGAAATTGTAGATTAACCCAATTCCCAATCAGCACCAGCAGTCAGAGAGATTTGGGCAAGTTAAACTCCCACGAATATTCCAAGAATGTGAATCTCTTACTGCAGAATACAACTGCACTGAGCGTCATCATTTAATATCCACATTTGTGTACAGTGTACACGTACATGTGTAATCTGTGCTGAACAACTTACTCGGAATAAGCAACATGTGTTCCTTCGTCTGCTCCTTCGAAAAGAGGAAAGAGGACAAATATTCTCCCTTTCCTCTACCAGTATACCAGTATTTTTTCTTAAATTGAAATTAGTCGAAAATATTTTCTGGGAAAAAACTTGGTTCATGTTATATCCTCAAGACGTAAATACCCTTTTCCGCCTAGGCTGTCTTTTGAAGCTTTACGGTATGTACAATTTAAAATGAGTAGATGTTACTGCGGCCAGTGTTATATCCTCCCAACATTTTACTCATTATGGAGACTCAACTACACTCGATATGGACAAGAAGAGAAGGAATTATTATAATTTATTTGTTCAATTTGTATATGATTGATCGAAACATAACTAATTGGCTAGATTCACAACATGTCCACAAAAAAGGAGCAATTGAATGTGGGAAGTAGCCAACTGAATCTTGTAGTCACAGTTCAAATAGAGACTCAGAATTCAATCTCACTTTAAACATGCGCTTCAGGAAAGGTGAATTTTGTCAAAATCCCTTTACTAAACGGAAGGAATACATTTATACTGACGGAGGACTTTGTTTCAAAATTTTCTCTCTTGATTTTGGTAAGAGACTCAACCAGTAAGCCTCGTCGGGTATTAGAAAATACTTTTTGAAAAATAATTATGCCCTCCAGGTAGTCAATGTCTTTTTCTGAATTGGCCACCAACCATTTCCAATGCCGTCCTAGTCACTATTTTCTGTGCGATGTAGTCTACTGCCTGTATTACAAGTCAGAGTCTCAAAAATCCAAATATGTATGACATATCAATGAATGAATTATAATCGGAAAGGTTTTTTGTGCATGCCAAAACCGTACAGTACATGTTATTACCTACTTAAATGATGTTTCATTGTCACAAGGATACTTCATTTCCTTATTTCGTAGCAACTTTTTAGCTTGGAAAGTAAGTCTTCATAATTTCGTTCGACTCGAAATTCCATGGACTTGACTTGCCTCTCTTAACAGAACAGTTCTGTGTAGGGAGGATATTGTGAGCTGAACTCGTCAAGGACTGGAATATCCTGTAATATGAAAGAATGAAAATAATAAATGAAAAAGTGGAATAATGTAATGAGAATAATACGGACTAGTATCTTGAGATCTGGATTCAATTTGTGGATGACGTTTATAATATGGTATTCTAACAATATGTATTTTGATATGTGTGTGTGTGTAGTTGGATGATCATCCCGAACCGAATGTATCACGAATGATCCGATGTACTCAAGGAAGATTGGGTTGGGACAGAGGGAAAGCGTTCAAATTAGATGTCACAATGACGTAGGGAGAATGACAGGGACACAGGATTAGTCCAGAGAAAGGCTTCATTTCATAAATCAACTTGGTTCTTGTATTCGCCGAGTAGCCAATAGAACTTTTGCAGCATTATCATCATTTTTCTTTCTATATATATAACTCTAGAGAATCTCATCATCATATGTACTCACTGCAATGGTCACTGTCATGTACTTCCACCCCCTTCAGATTGTGTGGGTGGGAAGAGGAAGGATGTTCAACTTTGTGTGTAGTGGAGATGTTGTTGAGGATCGGAAGGGAAATTTTGAATTGAAAAATGAATTGGTGAAGAATTTCGCTACTGGTTCTAGAATGATGAGGTTATCCACAAAAGTATGCATGTGCTCGGGAGTAGTGGCAATGGCCCTGTATTATTTTTAGCGTTCGTCTCTCTCGAGCATCCTTCTTCTTCTGAAATATGTAAGCTATGTTCACAAAAATATGTATCTCTCATACATTCAAAATAAAGCACAGTTAACTACTACCACTAGAGCTCTTTTTGAGTTGCTAGAATGCACACAACATCTACATAGTCTATTGCTCTCAACTTCCCTTATTACCTCCCTCCCTATACTTTTGTTACTGTGAAATGGAAGCCAAGACACAAGACCTTTCATTACGTCCCATACATGTATGTATGTACCACACATTATAATTTCATGTGTGTAGTCAGCAACACGAGTTTCACACTGAACAAAGCCGTGGCTAACTCGTTGTGAAAACTACAGACCAACCAAAATGTGGAAAAACAAATATTTGGACAAGTATAGAAAAACGTTTGAAACAATCCAATTTTGTTTTCCGTTTTGACTTGACAACCAGAACATTATCTTGTCCACTTCATTTTGATTGACTGTGTCTCCTTATCCTGTATCTCCCAGAGTCCATTCCAAATGAAGAGAAAGTGGTGAAGGTAGAGAGAACGAGAATAATTTACTAAAGGGCGAGGCTGTGTTTTTTACATAATTAGGAAAGTAGAAGAAAGTAAGTTTCAGAATACGGCATCCGATGAAAATATAGACGCAGAGAATGGAAAAATATTACAAAAGAAATAGAGGTTGGGACAGCCACAAGAATGGTCTGTCAAGATGGGATGGGGGGAGCCTTAAACAATTTCTTTTCATTTAGAAAGAAAATGGTCGATATTTTTAACGTCGTTCAAAATATTTGTCCCGTCCTCCTCCATTCCTTGGTTTTTAATAACTCTGGCTTCATTCCCCCTGCATGTATTCTTTTCCCCAGAGTCGGGGTTTTCCCATTTGTGTTTTGTGGGGAATTGTCCACACTGATGGGTTTTGGTAGGAATGCGGATCATTGGTTTGTTGATACATGTGTGTAAATTTGGGAGTAATCAATAGAAGGAAGAATGAGAGGCGGAGAGGAAGATTGGGGAGAATAATGGAGGAGAGATGGTTGTTGTTGTGTGGGGAGGGGAGTCAAAGGTTTGGCTCAAGGATAAATAGAGGAAGAAGAGAAGAGAGTTGTAAAAAGCCTCGTGTTGCTTGTGTCCCGACTCTCTGACTTTGCTGCCATGGTTGTCTCTGAGGCTGTGTTGGAGGGGGTTTTCTGGTGGGGCCAACGGATTCACGCACACGAAGATGGACTGGTGTGACTAGTTGGTTGGATCCCTACAAGATCTTCGCCTTCAATGACTAAGTCAGTGCGAGGGGGAAAGAAGAGAAATCAGGTCTGATGAGCCCATCCTGTTGCCAAAATAGACTTTTCGTTTGAGCTCTGAGAAGCACGGAATTCCTTCGGAAGGCACTGTGCCAAATCTTATCTTTGCTGCTCCACAGGCAAGAAATCTGTCTCCGTACAATCCACCACTCCACTCCACACTCCCTTCCACTGAAACTTATTTGCATTTCAACTTTTGCACACTTTTTCCTCTCTCCCTCTCTCCCTCTCTCTCTGTGTACCGTTGTGTACGTGTTCCTCCTCAGCCTATTCCCGCACAATAAGACAAGAGTCTAAAAACCTCCTGGCTCTGACTTTCGTTCATACTGCACTCCCGAGGATGTATGTAGTCCATCTCTCTGTGTGATACATATCATGTATTTATGAAAGCTTTCCCCTTCTCATGATTGATAGGGACGGAGAGTGTTGGGTGTGTGCTGAGAGAGAGAGAGAGAAAGCTATTTCTTTTCAGCTTGTACAATACTCTATTGGCAAGCCCATGTTATAACAAACTCCACTCCTCTCAATCTTCATTCAAACCCGTTCATCCTATCGGTTCGACCGGAAATTCCTAACCTTGTCATAGGGATGCATACGTCACACTAACCATTCTATATGGTATAGAAAGCGGAGAGGAGAGAGGAGAGGGGAGGATAGTGAGAAGTAGAAAAACAACTACATTCACAGATTTGACTTGGGTTCAGACAAACTCCTACACGCAAAAGTCTAAAGGTGCTCTTCCCCTCCACTCACTCAATGATTTCCCAAACTCTCCTTCCTTCTGACTTACATCCATACTTTTTATGACGGCACAATCCCTAATTAACTCTCTATTTTCCTTCGCCTCATGTACACCATGCATCATCGTCATTCTCAAGACAAACACATAAACTACTCATTCTGATTGAGCAACCTCCCGTCTTCACTTTTTCGATATCATCAAATGAAATGAATGGATGCTACTGCATCCTATTGTTGTTGTGAATAAGGCGGGGATTGAGTAACAGCCTTCATTCCACAACATTCACTCTCAAGAGATGTGCGAATTTTCCCGTGTACTGTACGTGGTTACGTAATTACTAAATAAAGTTTTCCAAATGTGGAAATGAAAGGAGTTCCCTTTACAATTCTCATTTAGATGCAGAGAATTGAGTTAAAATTATATTTAAATAGGAAAAAGATTGTCCAGCAATTCTGCTCTAAAACTTTGTATAAATGAACTTGTAAAAATGTTTTGGTTCTCTCTAGATTCCAAATTCTTCCAAAGGTATTCAAAAAATAGGAGGATGTATTTGTGTGTGACAGTAATAATGTGATTTGCATATTTAAAATGTGCATTCAAACTCTCTCTCTCTCTCTCTTTCTCCATTCCACTCTCGTGTCATGATGAATGGACCGAGTGAGAATTTTTGTTGGAGTGAGTGTTGAAAAAAACTTTTCCCTTCTCTTTTCTCTTTGTTACACACGAAGAGAGAATTCCTTTACTCATTTTATTCGTTCCAGGAAGAAGGTTAAAGTTACATGACAGACCGTACATTGTTACACGTTTAAGAGACAGAGAGAAAAGAGGGAGAGTTCAACGGAGCGTTAATAGAGTTTCTCTTATTCTACTTTTAAGGTTAAATGTAGCGTTCAGCCTGCCACGCCGATTAGTGGAATTACGTAAGCAGATAATTCGAAAGATTATTGTTTACGTAAACTCATGTTTTTTGAGGCATGCAAATCTTGGCGGTTTACTCCAGTGTGTGTCCTCACAAGTTGGGTGACGCTAAAAGAGAGAAAGATTCCGTTCCATGTGTAAAACAAGTTGTGTAATGAGCTGAAGGGGAAGAATCTGTCTTTTGGCCTTCTTTCCGCCTTTTCCATCGTCATCATCCTATCTTTGTAGAATTGTCTCACTACAGCTATACACTGTACTGTAGACACAGGATGTCATAATATATGGAAAAAGATCTTCATAAAGTCTCCAGACTTGGTGCAGCAAGAGGGAAAGAGAGAAAGCGAATGCCAACAGCATCCTCATTCAAAAATCTACTCTAAAAATTCAAGTTAGCTCAAAAAAGATGGGTGACGGACCATTCATTTCTTACATCATCCATTAGACTCGTACCAAGGAATATACTATTGTGTCTCTTATTTTGTGCGGATACACTCTGTAAAAATGTATATATAAGTAATAGAGAGACTGTTTCACAACAAATAAGATTACTTTCTTTTTTAATTAATACTACTATAAAATGACTGGTTTTATGCAGCACTTTGGTGCCATGGATGGATTTTTGCTGGTTGTGTCCTAACTGAATATTTGTCTAGAAGAAATGTTGAAATTTTAATTCAACTAATGGTAAGGAAGTGACACGTGCGAGTATTTATAAACCTCCTCCTCATGTACACACTATAAAATGTGACAAACCCAGAGTCCAAGTCAACGGTGGCAATCTAGTATTTTAGGGGTCTTCTTCTTTCATTCCAATTACGTCCCTGTAAAGAAGGTAGGATACATCCTGTCAAACTTAAAATGTTTTCCTCTCCTTGCATTATCCCTTCCAGTGATTGTGGAAATCCTCCTTTCAAGTCTTCACACCGTACCCAGTGAGATTAAATTCGGGACAAATCAAGGATGTGGTAGGAGAAAGTGGACAGTCGACAAGAGAGTTTTCCCTGTTTGTCCCACACAAGGAAAGTATCCTTACCTGCGGGGCATTGTAGTGAGATGCGCTGTAAATAATTTAGTTGATTCCTTGTCCTTTACTTACTTTACTAGTAGTTGTAATACAACAGATTTCCTCCTCCTCCTCTTCCTCTTTCAAATCCCTTTCTTCTTCCTCTTCCCAGCTTCCAGGAAGAATAAGGAGGAAAACTTGGCTTTCAAGGAATGCCTTGAAAAATTTATGGCAAATTTCTTAACTTTCTCCCTTTCTACAACATTTCTACAGCCCCCTTTACTTGTGCCTACTTGGTCGTAGCGTAGCATGTAAAATATTTCTACCCTTCAGTCCTCTCTCTCTGTACTCGTACATGGAGATTGTATCCTGGACTCTTCTCCAGAGAAGAACTTTTTATCCAAGTTGTGATGTCTTGATGAGAGAAAGAGTGAGAGAGAGAGAGACGGAGGTTGTCCGGGAGAAATTAATAGGTTTCTAGCAAACTTGAGAGAAGTCGGATCTTTTTTTGTCCCCATGATGTACGAGTGAGGGAGGTCTGTGTGCTACACACGTGCGTAAGTACACAACTTTGGAAATGTAGAAACTCGGACTAGTGGTAAAGGATAAGGAAGACGTGAACTCTGGATCATACAAGATCATCATAATCTCTAGCGGATTTCTTTCATTGAGTCATTTTTTGGTTAGGATCGAGTTGAACTTGAGCTCTACATCTAAATGCTTGTAAATTTGAGATTTATGACAAGTTTTGATGTAGCCGTAGAATTCTACATAGGGAGAATTCTTTTACCAAAAGAAAGTGCAATGGAGCGGACTCTCTATTAAATAATCTGAGATGTAAATGTGTGAGAGGGAAGAAGAATCCTTTCTCTCCTCAACAAAGTGGTGTACCACATTGACAGGAGGAATGAAAAGTTTTTGTTGGATTCATTTTGAATGGATTGTATCTCGCATTTAATACTTTTAATACTGGCCAACTTGAAAAGAGAACATGTATTGGAATAATACTAACAAAATAAAGAGTAACACTAAGAAATCCTTGCATGTGACATTATTGAGCAGAGACAACAATTATTATTTGGATCAACCAAATTGATAACACAGACTTGGAGTCGCGGAGCGCAATTTCTGTATTTTGAATCCCTTAAAACAAGGAGGATTAATATTTTGGATTGGACAGTAGACACAAAAATAGAAGTAAAATAATATCAATTGGTAGGAACTGGAAGGAGCTAAAGTCTCGTGAAGAATAATATTCCAAGACAAAAGTTGTGCTACAATTGTAATTAATTTAATTTCTGTTATATGTGGCTAAGGGAGGATAGGGTTGGCTAGACATAACACATCTGAATGACAGTGGGAATTGTTGAGGGTCTTCACGTTGGTGGAGGATTTTCGGATTTGTGGGCTTTAAGGCCAGTGGCGTACCATGCTAATTCCTTGATGAGTTTAGTGATGTTTGCGGTGACTCTCTCTTCCAACACATTTCCCTTCTCATCCACAACATTGTTGACGACGGGGATAGGGACAGTGGCTGGGATGGAGAACATTCCTAATTCACTGGCAAATGGACGGAGAAGCACGGCAGCTCTCGTCCCACCAAATTGACCTGTGACAATACATTCAAAAATTATTGTAGACATTACATTATATTATGGAGATTATTGAATATAGTCGAAGATAGATGAGAAAAATGGCTGACCCAGAGAGTAGGTGACGATAGCCACTGGACGATGCCTGAAAGAGGGTGGAGGGAAATGATCCACCAAGTTGGACAAAGCGGGTGGTAAACTACAATTGTACTCAGCCGAGATGAAGATGAATCCATCGGCATTCTTGATCGTGTCATTAGTGTCGAGGAGCCATTGTGGAGCTTCCGCCGGGTTCGGCATGAAATGTAGGGGTAATTTCAACATCTCCACTGGCAACTTCAGCGGGTCTGTAATATTTGGAAAAAATAGTATGAATACAAAGATCAATTGTCTTTCAACGCAGAGACTGGTCACTTTGGAGGAGAGAAAAAGAAATAAATGTGTGTCACTAACCCAAGACAATGGCTTCGTGTCCATTCTCTTTGACAGCGTTGGTCACTGCTATCCCCACACGGTCACACATTCTCCCTTGCCGGGTTGAGCCATAGAAGATGACAATTTTGAGTTTCTCTGAAGAGCAGGACATATTTCTCGTAGAGTTTCTCCTGGTGTTCCCAGTTGTTAATAGGGGAAGAGGGTCCGGTTTAAAAGTTCCTTTGGAACTGCTTTTGCTGCACAGCCTCCGACTTTGTCCTGGCTTTGGGCCAACAATTTCTCTCCACTCAAATCCTCTGTCTACTTTTGTCGACGGTGTGGAGCCAACTAAAGACTTGCAACTGTGAACAAGAAAAAGTTTTTATTTATTTTATTGATTTTTTTTCTCTCTCTCTCTCATCATAATAGAATTAAGGGGTGTGCACCCACAGGTGTACGCCTATTATTAATCATTACGATGAGCACACAGTATCAATTGACCGTGTACAAAATCCATCAATTCTTTTTTTCCTTCCTTAATCATAATAGACTGTATTCGTACGTATTGTCACAAAGAGGACAATCAATTTGATTTTGGACAAGTGGTTGTCGAATTATAATTGAATTGTCTACTTGGTCAGTCAAAAGAGTAGATGTTCATGTCCATCAGAAATTATGTAAAAGTTTATGTCAAAGGAGATACTGCATGTAATGTAGGGCTATGTCATTACTCATTCATTCTCGAACCCGGGTTAGGAAATGACAATCGTCAATTAAAATTGGCTATTATTTGTGGAGGGTGGAGCAAAGGGAAAACTAATTAGAAAATGACACACAATTCGTGTTGAAGACTAAACGTCACATGTCATTACAAAATAAGAGGATTCCAGCAGGATGGAAAGAAGCGGTCTGAACTAGCGTGACTTTGTTTAATTTATTTTGCCAGTGCACACATCAAATGTGCATAATGGGATAGATATGCAGATATATCTCGTGTAGATTACTTTGTAATTGAAAAGATGTATGTCCTAGTCCACGCTTTTATCTGTGGAACATGAGTTGACAAATTTCCCTAAACGAGAATCAAAGACAACGCAAATTGATTTGTCCAGTAATTTTGAAAAATGAGATAAAAGTCTTTTTGTGAAACTATTAATTGTACAAAAATCAACGCCTCTCTTTGTGTACATGTCTTTAGACACGAAAGAAATATAAATGCCACTCTACTGATTCAACTGAATATTTAGAAAAACAGAAATGTTGACTTCAAAATGCGACAAAAATTGGAGAGAACAAGTTGAGGAAATTTGAGAAAAACTAGCCAAGTTTAGGAAGCTGACCATTGTGTGTGTGGAGGGAATTGTGATGTAACTCACACACGCACTACTCCAGGGAAGGATAAATAGAAATAAAAATGTGACTCACCGCAACTGATGGAAGATTGATGGTGGTAGTTGTAAAAGTCCCGCAAACTCAGTCCCTCTCTTCACTGAACAAGTTTTGAGAAGGTGTGAGCCACTAGTTCCTAGCCGAGCGACAGAAATTGACAGAATGGCCGAGTAACAAGACATGACCATGAAACCCCCTCACACTCAAAACAACTCACAAATTGTTAGCCTGATACTTGTGTAACCTTGAGCGATAAAGTTTGCAAAACAAATTGGTCTCTCTTTGTGCGGCCAATTGAAGTGCCCTATGTATCAGACGGACCGTGGGACAATGCCTCTCACACCACAAGCGTTATAGGTTTATCTGGATTTGTACAATGCCTTATCTTTACGATATACCCCAAACAACGTGGACTACAACGATTTGTGTATGTAAATATAGTTGTATGCAATTTGGTTATTTGTATCCAGAATATATTCAGATGTTTGGAATGAACGCTCCTCAAGAGCCGCTCTTCAACTATTCAAATGAGGGAATACCTTGTCGCATTTCAACTACACAGACACACACACAGTCCTTCAAAATGGCATGAGGTTGGGGAATGCAATGATAAAAAGGGCCAATGAAGAGAGTACCTAGTATGCTTCCCCTACCTTACCACGTGCTTCTCGATTTTAAATAGAATGGGCATATGTCGCTTCAGCGTATTCTTTCCTCAAGAAAACACACAGGATGACCTTGAAAATGTGAAAAAGTGAAACATTCATAACCGGAGAGAGACTTTGCCGTGTGTGTTTGTGTGTGCATGTAGAATGACGTCATGAAATGGTTTAAACTAAGCATCTTTCAACGACTGACAGGGAGCTGCATTTGTATTATTTAAATTGAAGTTTATACGAGCTGTACACACCCTGGAACAGAATATAAGGCCAAACGTCTTTTTTCCCTTTCGGAAATGAGTCATCCAAGAGAAAAATACATGGTCAAACCATTTGTATTCTTTGTACATCTTCACAGCACAGTACAAAAAAAATTTAGTTATGAATGTAAAATGATCCATTCTGACTAATTTATCGATAATCCAATCGTTGTAATAATAATGTCTGGAAACAAATTACTATGGAGGAATGACTCACACGCAACTTTGTTCAAGTCCATGGTATGTAAAAGTTGGACTGCTGGGAATAATCGGGCTAAAAAATCTTTCAATTCCATGACCTTCAGGTCGACCTTCGCATGTCTAGCAAATCAGATATAATACTACCAACGGTGAGTTTTCACATACCTCAAATGATCGATCGAAACAAAGGCGAGAATCCAAACTCAAAACTCATTCTTTTCGACTGCCACAAATACTACAGAAGTACTTAAATGTAGTCTGTTATTACATAATTTAATCCATGCAAATAAAAAGAGAGATGAAAGAACATTTGTCAGAGGAAGTAGAGTCAGTATTTTGAATGGTCAACCCCTCATTTATCTAAGTGAGATTGTCATGTTTTGTCATGTATACCGGCTTCTTCTACCGGTCAGTTGAAGTGTGGAAATGATGAATAATTTGCAAAGTTGACAGAACCAATTGAAAATTGTCAGAGCCAATTCTTTGCAAAATATGTTAAAAGATAATATATGGTTCGGAAGAGATATGCTAAACTTGTTGGGAATTGGGAATACATTTTGACAGGATTTGGTAATTAGATGAGTTTAAATCTGATCTTTGTGAACAATGGTTGTAATTGAGATGTTTGGACTGGTTTGCAGCGGAAGCACATTTGAAGGGCAGTGGCAGAATGGGAAGAGACATGGGCTGGGGACTGAGTACAGAGGTCGATGGACGTACCGGGGAGAATGGACCCAAGGCTTTAAAGGACGATATGGGGTGAGGCAAGCGACGGCCTCCAATGCAAAATATGAAGGTACTTGGGCCAACGGACTGCAGGATGGTTACGGCTCCGAAACTTATGCTGATGGAGGTGAGTCCTATTTTATCTTGTATTTGCAATGCACATCTCCACGTGCCTCAAAATTCCATAAGTATTTATCCAGGGCCATGTCAAAGCTCTATTTACAAGGGAATCTATTAAGAGACTTTTCTAAAATATCAACTAAGACTTATAGTAACTGTACACATTAAGAAACAAGTCTTGAGGTCACTTGGATGAAGTGTACCGTGACAAATAGGTGGACACACACAGTCCTGACAAGGGAAGAAGACTCTGAGAATGGATGGAAAGTAGTAACAAATAGTGCAAATTATTTCTTGACTGCTTTCTCCCCCCCCCCCCTTTGCAGAATAAGAACAATGTGGGGAAAACAATTTAGCATGAAAATTGCCTAAGATGAGGAGGACAGACAGAAACAAAGTTGATTTCAAGAGTCTGGGAAAATAAGCGCAGAGAGAGAGAGAGAGAGAGAGAAAGAGCTATGTGAAGTAGATATTGTGTTTTCTCAGCCAACTACGTACAGACTGAGAAACCGTTCGTCCTTGTGTAGCTTTTCTCTCTGACATTAGAAGCGTAAGTAACGCTTGTAATTTAACGTCAATTCCCCCCTCCCCTCCTCGTACATGTGAATGTGAGGGAATAACGAGACTTACTTGGGTAGTTTGTTTTACAAGTGAACTTTCTCTTGATAATACTGGACAACCCAGAAAAAGCCTTTCTCCACTTTGGAAGGCGACGAAACAAGCAAAAAATACTGCGAGAGAGTTGAGAATTCTGTAACATCACATCTTTCTCTCTCACGATGGCCATCTTGAGAGATGTATCTTTCCCTCTCCCCTCCTCTGTACACAGTTCATTCATGGAAAGGAAACATTCTTCCTCTCCTTCATCTCAGCATGTAGACACCAGCGGAAACTTATGATGACACCAAAATACTCTTTTCTCTTTTGTCTCCTCATTCTTCCACGTCATCTTCCTTTAGCTCATAACTTCAACAAACAGACTGACATTTTCATCTAATCCATCAATTAGCCAAAGAAATTGAGTATATTTGTATACATTCCATGTGTCTCTCTCGGTCCCGGGGACAATAGATTTATTATATTTTAAGTAACCAAATTATGAAGAGCTAAGTTCATTTAGCCATACTTTAGATGTTGAAGTGGAGCTGCATGAAGAGACTCCAAGTGCTTTATAAACTTGGTAAAATTTGTGTACTTAATTTTGTGAAAAGTGTTTAAAAATTAAATCCTGACCTTGCCCACAATGCATCTATTTGGGCAGCAATGCAATACGTCTGAAGTCACAACCCCCATATATTCTGTATTGTGCATGAGAAAGTGAGACATTGACAAGGGAAAGCTATAGTAACCTAAATTCAGGAAATTGACTTTCCCTCGAAGAGACGCTTTCTCCGCTTATCCTACCAGGCACAGCTGGTGCATATCTCATCCCACAAGTTTGCGGCATCATTGGTTTCAAAATACATACACACTTGTAATTTCCCTGTAGAATATTGTATGCTCAACAAAAGCCAAATGATCTCAAATTTATGATTCTCTCGAATTCATCATTAGTTTCATATGTACTGAAGGGTTTGCTAAACCGAAGGGTGACTCAAACACACAGCTCCCTTGATGGACATGTCACCACGAGGGTTTTGTGTTTATTAATAGCCTCGCTCAGGAGAAAGGCTTTTTGAAAATGGGTTTGCAACAATCTTGAATTCTTGGATGTTTTGTATCATGGACGAGTGAGTGAGGTCAGGCGTGGGAGTCCCAGACTTTTGCATTGTGCAAGGCATTACAAAACCTGTTTTCTTTTACAATGGATAGTAGTAGACTTGCACAATCATTAAATATTCAACACTGAGTCCCTCCTGACTAAAACCCTGTGGACTCAAACTCATTTTTGCGTGGAAAATGCATAATAGCAGTTGAAATATGTACTGCAAAATTTTAGAGTTAGACTCAGGATGCCAAAATCGACAATAGAAAATAATATGAATCTCAAAATATGTTAAAGTAACATATTAAAATTCACAATGGGTAAAGTCACTGAAAGTTTGATGAGGGAAATTAAACCCTCAAAATTGTGTATGAGATCAAATTGAGAATAAAATTTTTACAGATTTAAAGGGGTAGGTAAAACGCATATCATTCCGTCAACAAGTTAAACTAGGATTTAAGACTGCTATTCAAATGGACTGTGTGCTAACAGATTCAAATTCAATTTTGTCTTGGCATAAAATGTTAAGAAAAATATATTTCATACGGAAAAAAATTGAGTTTTTTTCGAATTTTTGAATAATAGTCGTAATTACATAATGCAGAGTCTAATTTGGTGCATTGCGAAATGTAGAAGGAGGAAGACGTGTGTGTAGAGAGAGGAAAATCTCTTTGCTATCAGGGGAAAGCAGACAGGAAAGGAAGGAAAGGAAGTAGAAAGGAAGCAATTCAGGGGACAAATGACCTATGAGCCATGGAAAATAGGATGAGGAGGAGAGAGAGACTTTTCTTAGTCCCCACTCAACTTGAATGACAAGGGAGCTACAAAGTGAAAAGGTCAAATTGTACATATGTACACTTTGTACATTTTACATTGTCAGACTCTGATGCATTCAGTGAATATACTCTCCCCCGCTACAACATTTTAACGCTCCTCTCCCACGGAAACCCAACCAAGAAAAGCTTGATTCATTATATACGTAGTCATATGTAGGAGGGCAATGCATTGTCTGCTCAGACAATCTCTCTCTGTCTACATAATGTACATTTAGACAAGTCGAGGAGAGCAAAGATGTGACCCCGTTACCATTCAATTTTCTGCCAAGA
The DNA here is from genome assembly GCA_009870185.1 of Pygmarrhopalites habei. Classification (NCBI taxonomy): domain Eukaryota; kingdom Metazoa; phylum Arthropoda; class Collembola; order Symphypleona; family Arrhopalitidae; genus Pygmarrhopalites; species Pygmarrhopalites habei. Next base: position 34,895 of record WJFB01000643.1, on the reverse strand, counting down.
TAATTTCAACAAAAAATGGCGTACTCTCCAGCCCCTATCGAATTCTCCAGAGAGAAAGAGAGAGAGAGAAAGTGAGTGAGTGTGTTCAGGATCCTTTCAGATTCATCTGATTATAAATCAACTGATAAGCTTCTTTTGACCGGATAACAATTTACCCAAAAATTCCTATTCTTCATCGAGGGACTTTTTCGGGCAAATGGCGATAAGTGCTTTTGATTCTGATAAATGCTCAACTCCAATTCAGAATGATTTTTTTCATTTTCTTGCACATGGAGAGGAAGAAATCTCTATTGAAAAAGCAGAGATCACACCCACAACCGGTCAAGTATTTTCCCTCTTCAGTTGATAATTTGTCATATCCATTTACAATATTAAGTACAGAGAAAGTTCCAAAATTGCGAGAGTCCCTCTGTTCAGTACACAAACAGTACAGATGGATATTGAAAAGGAGAAAAGAGTCAATCTTCTTGGGAGAATGATTTCTTTTCCCTATAAACACTTGACTGTATGAATTGTCCTCACAAGAAAGAATGGTGGAGGGTGGCTTTAGATCGAAATCATGGATAAGAGTCACTCTCTCTATTTTGATATTCTTCTCGGTTTGGGATTGTGGTCTGTGGGACAGGTTTGAGTCGGAGTCAGAGAGTAGCCTCAAAATGAGGGTTTGATCCATGAAACTCTAAGAAAGAGGATTTTGCAGTGCTGCTCACTCTGTAAGCTCAGAGAAGAGTAAGGAGGAGGAAGAGGAGGAGGCTGAGTTGGAAGGGAGCCAGAAATGAAGTGAGAGAAGGAGGGGTGTGCAAGATGAATGCAATGGGCAATATTGTGGATATGTTCTCAAACCCTTTCTTTTGCATGGGTGAATACCTCGAATATCTTTTTGGGATGAGAACGTGCTAGCAACATCTCCAACCATCTTTTTTTCCCTTTGGCCCAAACTTTATATTAATTCAACAAGGAGAGGAGGAGGAGACATGTGTCTGCATTAAAATTTGAGGTTTTTATTTTCACTTGAACTTTTTCGATTGGACTTTATCCATTTTATCATCGCTCTGTGGAGACCCTCCTTAATTCCCTTAATGTATCCTACATGTGTACTTCTTCTTTACACTTTTCTTCGGGGAAGGGAAGAAATAATGACTGCGTAGACAATCAGATTATATTCTTTTCCTCTGTCTCTACACCCAATCCTCATTGTATTCATTCAAAATTATCAACTCGGCTACTATATTCTTCGAATGGCCAGATAGTTTTTGAGACACAATGCAATTAATTAGTGAATATTTTTTTGGACTGGTATGCTACCCTCAAAAAAATTCATCCGAGTTGTCACAGAATGTATTAATAATTATGAATATTTCTGAATAGCCATAATTTTCGCCACAATGACACACACTTTCCAGGTTCAGAGCCTCCCGCTAACTTTTGTGAATGTGGACAAGGGATTTTCTCCCAACCCCTCTTTTTATATTGTGACAAAAAACTTTGAGAGTGTAGGAACGGATGGGAGAAAACATCTTTTGAGATTGAGATTTTTGCAGACAAGGAAAATTTAAGTAAAGTGTACAAGAATGATAACATTTGGATTCACAAAGTTTCCTCAAGCTTGCTCAAAAAATCAAGGATGATGCATCCCCACCATGATGATGATGGTGTGTTGGTGTGACGACCACAGAGAAAGAGAAAGAAAGTCCATTGGTGGTTCAAAAGAGAAAAGTTTCCCTTTTCACTTTTGCACACACTAGGAAATTTTTGGGAGGACGATGCGATGCTGTGTGTAATACCGGATACGCTTGATAGCTAACAAAATGCACTTCAAAAACTTTCAACTTTGTCCGTGAGATACACATTTTGACAAACCACTCTTACTCTTCTCTAACCTCTTCTCATCTCTACTACGACTACTTTTAATCCTACACCCTCACCCCACTTTCCCTTCCTCATCCTTTTTTGAAATATAGACATTTTCACTTTTTGACATGAATGCCGACACTTTGAGAGAACCCAACTTTCTCCATGTCAGATAAAATTGAGGGAAAGGTAGCAGTTAGTAAATTTTACTTTTAACTTTCCTCTAATTTCTTTGTAGATTTTTCCTGACTTTATTTTTGAAAGTCTTAGGATTTTATTAATTTTCATGGGGAGATTTTAAGCAGGTCACAGTCTAGTATCAGTGACCTTTTTGCATGGACACAATTTTTCTTTTATGCATCCCAATTTCTCCTCTTCCTCGGGTAATATGATTAAAATCAAAAATTGAACTCACCGTCAATAAGTGTCTACGGAAAACACATCAATCTTCTGAGAGATGTTCCTATTCGTCAGCGGTCCTATATGCACAGTGTGAGAAAGTGAAAGGAAAAGTGTCCCAAGTCCATTCTCTGGTTTATCAATAAAGGTGATAAAGGTGTGCACACGACAAGAGAAAAATGAGATATTTTTTTGAAAGCATTGCTGTCCACCATTTTTTCAATTGTGTATCCATGGAGACTGTACTCCTTGCTTTCATAGTAGTGGATAAATATAACGAGACATTGATTTGACATTTAAGAGACATTGAAGAGTAGGAAGAGAAAATGTGGAGTCGTGTAAGTAGAGGAAAGAGTCCTACAAAAACCAAGGCATCTTGACCCTTGCTTCCTAACTCAAGTTCCTCCTCACCAAGATTGAAGAATGGAGTGAGTGTGGTGAAGGATTTTTTATTGTAGTTCAAGAAGCAAAGAAGCGACCACGTGGAGATTTCATTCTCCTGGAGCAGACAATCCCTGGAGCATTAGTCCGTGATTGAGACGGGAGTGAGAAGAATGGAGGAGAAACTCAATTCATTCAATTCGGTTAAAGTCTGTTTGTGACTGTGGGGAAAGGACAGTGGCTCCACTTTCTTGACACAATTGAAGAATCCACTTTCTTTATGGATGTGCAATTTTCGATTGCACAATATTACCTCTTGTTGTTGTTGTGAAGTGGAGTGTTGAGGCTGTGTGTGAGTGAGAGTGTGACCAATTGATTTCTATGTAGCATCCTTCTTTTATTCCTTGAATTTAGGAAGAAAAGTAATGGGTCAGTCCAAATTAAATTGATCCGATCAGGGTTTTCATATTATGACTAATTAGATTGGGGATTTTTCTGAACAGACATTTTCCCATAAGACAATCCTAATAAACAGACTTATTGTTTTGATATGTGTAAGAAGTTCCAGATTCTTCATCTTTTTGGAGAGTTGGAGAGTAGAAGGGCAGCATGATGAAAATAAAAATGTGTGTGTAAAAATATTTTGAACCGTTCCAAATGGGTAGTCTGGCCAAACATTTGGGCGTCATAATATAAAATTCAAAAGCTCACAAGGAGAAACATAGTTTTCTCATATGTACACATATTACTATACAGGATACACACTTGGAGGGGAATCCCATAACCCACTTCTTTTCCTGCGAATCAAGCCCAACACTCATGTACACAGACACACACACACACAGAGAAGGGGTTTAGGATTTGGTGTGAATTTTAAATGAGGGAAATAAAGTGATGTGTAAGTCTTGTGATGACTTTTTGAACTGTTAGACACATAGATGAAAGCATTCCAAATAAATTCCATAAACTTGAAAGACCGACTCAAAACTTGCATACAATATGTGCACGTCTTTCTACACATTCGTGAAGAGGGGAGGAGGAAGAAGTTCCAATGTGTTGCACTGCATAAAGAGAGAGAGAGGGAGAGGCAGGCTGCAGTACATGGAGGCCACTTGATGTCTACTTTCATGGTCGGTCTCGGTTTTTATTTGCTCACATTCGCCTCTCTCAGATTCTTGTTGACATGCCTTGAGGATTGTTAATAAACAAGGGATCATGATGGGTGGAGGATTCGGAATCCTTGTGGGGAATACAATGAATTGCTCGATGAGGACTAAAAACAGTTCCTATTCTTCTCCCCTCCAAATACAGTGGAACATGACTTTATGAAATTATTGTAGCTTCTTCCTTATTTATTACAATCCCTTGCTGCATCCAACGGCCAGGCCAAAGAGTTGGGAAGATTGCAAATAGGCGAAAAAAGAGTTTGGTGAATTGATAATTTTGCAATTGTGAAGTATTATTGGGATGGGAAGGGAGTGGAACGGTGAGACTCGAGAATGACAAGGTTAGTTAGCACTGTTAAAAGGGAATTCTAGTACACTAGAGCGTTTAGTTGGGGTTTCCTCCTCTCCTTGTGTCTTGTTTAGAGTTTCAATGCATTATGGATCCAAAAATAACTGAGCCCTTCTCCCTCGAGAACCAACCACCAGAATACCACACACACACACAATCATTTCAGAATGCTCCACAGACACACGAGTTTTCCAAGCGTGTGTGATTCGTGTGAGGAGAACCCGGTTTCTGTTTCTGTGCTTCGTCTCGCTCTCTGTCATCTGTCACGCCTCGCAAATACATACATACTTCCCTTGTGAGTAGAGAACGAGTAGAAACTCTTGAGCTTTTCTACTCTCCTAATCCCGATTCCAAGTACTCAACTCTCTTTCTCTCTCTCTCTCTCTCTGAGACAGAGAGTACGGATCCCGTTGAGTGAACAGTCAATACAAATTTTGTCCTGATTGCTTTCGAGGGAACTTGGATAGCTCATGTATCAACTCTCTTAGTCTTTCCTTCAGGGATACATAAAGTCCCTTCCCCGTCACTTGAGAATTTATTTTTTTTTGAAACAGAAATATTTTGCACACTCTCTAACTCTCTACTTATCATCATCTCCGTGACGCTCTTCTCTTTTGTTCAATTGAAAGGATTGGTGGAAATGAACGATTTTAAATTCCTCTCTGGAATATCAAAGTGACCCACCTCACCAGAGAGAGAGTGTGTGCCGTATGTACTTAGTCAGGAAAGGGAGGTCACAGAGAAACACTTCCCTTCCCACTGTGTGAAATCAAATTAGGCACAATCAAATAAATGGAGACTCGAGAGTATGAAAGAGACTCAAATGTCTGATGGTTCTATATTATATCCTCCGTCATCTTCCTGCCTGTCTCAATAAGACTTGTGTGGCCGCCCAAGACTCCTCGGAAAAAAGTTTGCGCGTCAAGGAAGAATAAATTTTCCCCCACTCTTTCTCTGTGATTATTCCGAGATTACTTTTTTAAAAAGTCGAATGTGTTTCCCAATCTATGAGACTCATACATGTAGACTCACCCATTCCTACTTTTTCTCTTTTAGAAATACTAGGATTGAAAATGAAAGTTTCCAGGGGAATCTTATATAAACTTTATACAGGTTCACCATCCAGGGTTGTTGAAGAAAAAAAAACTTGATCTGATTCCAAAGTCATTTAGGAAAAGACGGAGGAGGAAGTTTGTAGAAAGATTATTTGTGGGGTAGGAAAGGTATAAGGAATTTTTGTGTGGAGAATAATTCACATTTCTACTCACAATGTCAGAGAGAACCTTTTTATTAGCCACTGACACACAATTGTGCTAGGCTCAATCAGCTCGCTGCATTATTTAGAATGATTTACAAATTTTTTTAGATATATCATTTTAGATATATCACGAAACAATTAATTGATCGACTTCAATATGACACATGGATTAGCAAATGGGTCAACTCATGTCAATATTACTTCTCCCGACTCTCTGACATGCTTTTAAAATGTGACATGTTGGATTCTGCTCCAAGGACTTGTTTCGAGGGACTTGGGTGGCAGAACAGGGCGGGAGGAGGAATTCGAGCTGAAACAAAGTTAACATTTCCACAATGTGAATATATTTTTCGTAACATACTCTACTCCGCCTTTATTTATACTTCCGGCACCAACTAACTCCGGTCTATTCACCATACAACATTCTATTCTATTTATATTAGGAACATTAGGTTGGTTGGTGGGAACATTTAGGAAACCCCCCTCCTCCTCCTCCCCAGTTTTACGAAAATATAATTCGATGGCAGTCAGATTCTCTGTAATCCTGTAACAATCCACATCCTAAATTAAACTCATTTTTCCTCTCCATATGGAGGACATTTAGACAATCATCCACACCCTACTTTGAGAAATGGGGAGGAATAAATAGAGTGAACGGAAACAAGTCATCCTGAATATTAATTGCACAATTTCTCCAAAAGAGAAAACTTGAGAATTTTTCTTTTCTCACTACAAATTTGGTAAACATTTGAAATGAGATTCTTTACTTCAAAAAAAAATATTTTACTTTTATAGACTCAACAGGGGTTCCTTAAGTATTAATTGACCTATTTCTTCTGTTAATCTACTCGCCCAGGCTAGGGAGTTTTCCATTAAAGGTTTTAGCAGCAGCACTGAAATCCTTCTTTTAATTTTGCTTGGACAGAGAATATTAAGACTGGAGAAATGAACCTTTCAAAACAAATGAAAAATAGCTCGAGGTTCTTGGTTATTATAAAATAAAATAAAATTGGGTGGTGGGCTGTGGACTAAGTCAAATTAGTTCGTGTTCTTGGAGGAAGAGATGTAGAGGATTTGTACACAGATCCAACTCTCTCTCCCTGTGTTCATTCACACTGTGTACTGTGTACCTCTGACTGTGTTCATTAGGTCATTGTCTGGTCTCCATTCCCTGAAAGTCTCTCTTAATTATCGACTCTCTCGAAGAGATATCGTCTCAATTTCTCTCCCTGTGTTTATCCTTTGTGTGTGCCTGTGTGTGTACTGTGTGCGTGTTTGTGTGTACAGGGAGAAATTGGCAATGGCTAGACGTAGAGAAATGTTAGAGAGATAATTGGGGCCATTTTCATTGATAAGTGCCGTCTCCCCTCTGTTCTCCCCCGTTGTTGTTCTTTATCAAAGCTTTTTATCAATTAATGGTATGTGATACACTTGAAATTTCTCCTCCTCCTCAGTCTGCCTCTGTACTCATTTTAGGGCCGCTCATGGAGAGAAGGTTTTCTCTCTCTCTGGGATCTCCAGATCCACAATTGCCCCACCTCTCCTTCTCCCTTCATCTCATTAGGAGTTTGAAGTGGTCGTGGTGGGTTAAGGATGTCAGTTTAAAAGAACAATGAAGATTGACGGGGAAGAGTGTGGCCACACTGTGGGTATATTTTTTATTTTTTATTTTTTACACCCTAGCATAAAATAAAAAGTGTGAGTTGTTGATAGGAAAGATGTATTTGAGGGAGGATAACAAGAGATTTATTACATGATGACTGAATGTGACATTGACTGAATTTTTAATAGCCCTTCATAGACTACATACTGACAAATCTCTTTCCCTTGTTCCTTGACTGATGTGTGTAGGGAACAAGAGGAAAAGAAAGTCGTGTTTAAAAAGTGTCCAATGTCCCAAAAGTTATGTCTTGCACGTGGGTGGAAAATCTTCCTTCGATTATTTTTTTCCTCCAAACCATAAAGCATTAGGTAAACGAGGAAAAAATTTCTCCTCCACATATACGTAATGTTAAATTTCAATTTCTCCTCCAAGCTAGGTTATGGCGGGAAGAATTTTTTCCACCCACGGTCTTGCAAAACAAAGGTATAGACATGTGTGCACTGGTTGGAAGATTGTCCTGTAGAAAGTAAGTGAAGGGACTTTTTTTATTGCGTCTTTTTCAGCTGTAAAGTTCTGATTCTGCCGGATCTTCGTTTGTGCTCCCTGTCTGTCGCTCAACATCGATATCTCTTGTGTGAGATTTTGTGTCAATCGTGCTAGATTGGACTGAGAGAGAAATTGGAGAGAGAAGGGGAGGGAGGGAGGGTGGTGTTCTCAGTCGAACAAGTTGAAACTCTGATAGGGAAGGAGCTGAATTTGTCAATCATATATATCAAATTCGAACTTGACAAAAAGAAGGACTGGAGGACAAGTACTAAAGAATCCCTTTCCAGAGAAAGAAGACTAAGTGGGGGGAAAGAGGAGGAGGAAAGGGAGTAACAAAATCTGATATTTAGCCATGGGTAAGGGCAGGGGCTGAGAAGAGACAGACAGAAGATCAATGCGATCCTCACAAAGTGTACAGGACCCAAATCCTCCTTCTTCTCTCTACATACGTGAATATGATCTTTTGAGAATACCCTACTATACGACTATGCGACTGTGTGTCTTTCACAAAGTGTGATATGGATGCCTTTTGGAAATGCTCAAAGGAAGATTTGGGTGTGAACAGATTCGTGATTTGATTTGAGACTCTGGAGTTTATTTTCTTACACAATTTGAAACCACAGTGTACAAGTACTTTGTCCTTGACTCCCTCTCTTTCCAAATCCATTCAGTTCACTTTTCGTTTTCAGTACCTACATGGACTTTGAATTCTGGAATATTGTTATTCAAGGAATTAAACGTCTATGACAAGCCAGGCACACACACTAATGGTCCGTGTAACGTAACGTGGGATTTGTGGGATCTAGACTCACCCTCTCTCATTTTGTGTACAGATGTGCTCCAAACTTTTTTCTTCTCTCCCTCTTTCTTCTTTTCTCCGGGCAGGCTCAGTCAACCCAAAAAAAAGAGTTGGGAGTCTCTTTTTATTTGACTGCCTACATTTTCCTTATATAGTTGACTTTGGAATCTTCAATACTTTAGATTCCTCTCTATAACTATGTCTGCTTATACTCCCACACTCTACTTTCTCCTCTTTGCTCACTTTCTCTCTGACTTTCTCTTCACCTCGTTAGTTTTTCGCAATCCTGAAGATTCAATGGATTTGTGCATGGCAGAGGGAGAAAAATTGGACCGGAAGGACACAACGGGGCTACAGACATTTGTATTTACCTTGTGTATACAGTCTCCTCCTCCCTCCTCCCTCATTCGCCTTCCAGAGGGAAAAGGAAAATGGGGAAAACAAAAAAAATCACACGGCTGAAGAGAAAGTGGGAGGGAGAAAACTATTAGACACTTGAAAGAAGGAAGTTGAGAGTTAATTTCAACGTCTCACTCTTTCTTTCTAATCTCGCAACGTTTTCTTTTACCATGACTTGGTGGAGTTGGTCGGGAAGATGAGGAGGAGGAGGAGGGGGACGCAGTCGAAATGAAATCCATGAACAAGAAAAGGATGGGAGAATTTGTATTCCTTGGCAGCTTAAATAGACTCATTGAGGTATCTAAGTATCTATACCAAATTTTATGTGTGTAGAACATTCAGAGTGGAGACTTGGAGGAGGAACAACTTTCCAAAAGTTATAAGTAAGATGAAAGTGAAGGATGGGGAAAGTAAAACCTAAGATAATTACACTTCCTTTCTAACATCTTCCACTCTGTTCCCTTATGCTCTCGCTGTGTGTGTCTTTGTGTGTGTGTGGCTTGTGAGAGACGACATAAAAGTAGTGTGGCGAGGGTGGAAAGTATTCAATCGGATAATGGAGCGCATGATATTTATTAGGACAACCAGTGCCATAACCATTATATTTTAAAGCATCAATCTTGTCGGGAGTCATGTGGATTGACAGTGCCATCAACATCCTTCACTAAAACCAAGATCATGTCCTCACTATCTTTATCACCACCGTCGAGTGTGTGTCGGACCGGAATGACAACCTCCTCCTTTCCCTTTCGTTCGATGGAAGAGAAATAGTAGATGGAGTCTAGAGAAAGTCACCTACATAAAAATTATTTTATGCAATTTAATAGCACAGAATATGTGTGTGGAGATGGATATTTGAGCCTGGGGAAGAACAATGGTCACATGTTTTAATGTTTGACTTTTCACTTACGGGAAGTAAATCAGAAAAAGAAGGTAGGATAATGAAAGAAAGTATACACGCCATATTAACTTACACGAGATAATGTATACGACCCTGGACCGGAGGCTGAATGATGTTATGAGGAAATCTCTTACACAAAAGCAAACTAAAAACTCGAGCTGCCTTGTTTTCTAGCCTCAGGTTCTCACTCACTTTTAATTCATTTTGAAACGTCCAAAAATTGAGAAAGAGGCCAACTTTTGTGAACGATGGGGTTCACGTTGGAAACTTTCCTTTGTCGCATGCTAAAAACACCACATCCATCCATTCTGTGTCCTATTGAACCAACTTGTGCATCCATTTAACAATTGACTGTATAATGAGGACAGTGTGGATCTCCTCATCGAGTTCTCAGCACGAGTGTAGCTGTAGCCTACAGGATAAGTTTATTAGTGAAAGTGTGGACAAACTAGTAGTCTAGTCACACATTTATTGGATATACGAGAAGTGAGGGAAATGGGTTCTGACAAGGTAAGGGTCCGACATGTAACACCTGGATTTAAGTAATTTTGCGTTCAGGGTGTCTAGTACGGCCCCCTGACACCCGAATGGATAGTCATTTGGATGCGTTTTTCGATTTGACCTCTTCAGGTCACTCATGACCTTGCAGGGATTCGGAAGGATTTGTCGACCGTTTGAGCTGAAACTTGGTAGAAAGCTTCGTTAGAGGTTCCTGGTCATGGTTTAAATGGGACACTTGTCCTAAAATTGCTGTCCATGACCTCCATAGGTCACGCAATGACACAACTGTGACTTTTGGTTTTTCTTTATCAATCAAGCTCAAACTCGGCACAGCACATCCCTAGGCCTTTCTGATCAACATCTCAATGGACATTTTGACGGGACTAGACGTCCCTGACTTCCAGAGGTCACTTGTGACCCACTGTGACCTTTGACTTTTTCTGACCCAACAACTGCAAACTCGGCGTAGGACTTCCTTAGGCCTTTCCGATCCACATTTCAATGGAACCACACCTTCATGACCTCAAGAGGTCATTGGTGACCCCACTGTGACCTTCAGCTTTTTCTGGCCAAGCAATTTTAAACTCGAAATACGAATTTGTTCGACCGTGGTGAGCAAATTTTTAACATTTCGTGGGTAGGACATGTACATTTTTTGATGAAATCAACGGCGTTAGTTTCGTAATGAGTTGGAGCATCTGGGGCTCTGGTTGAACTTTCGAAAGTGCCCGGATTTCTAATACCCGGTTTTCAGGGTCTTTGGTTTTTCGGGGTTTTCGACGGTTTTATGCAAACATTGTCGAGAGCCAAAATTATGAGCTTTCTTCTTCAATGCGCTTTCGGAATTTTGATCATCGGAGTGTTCCTACCAATGCAATGAGCATTTGAAAACAAGAAGTCCGAAAACTCGGGTATTTGCTTTGCCACATTCGGGTACGACACAATAATAATATGAAAGGTCATGGAGAGTGACCAGCAGCTAATTGGTTACATGGGAATGGTCTTGAAAAAATTTCGAAATCTGTCACTGGACGACCTACAGAGGTCATCAAAGGTCACTTGACCCCGCGCAGAGGGTCACTATGAAAAATTTGTGCCATGTCCATGAACTATCTTCATTCAGCTTGCTATTTTACCATTCCCTGAATTTTTTCAGAATTTTTGGTCGCAGCTACGAGGACTTACAGGGAAATTCTCAAAATATCCTCATTTTGAATGGTAATTCGTGACCAGGTCACGCTAATGACCTTCTCATGTTAAGTAAACCACTCGGTCAGACAGGATTAAGTATTCCCATAGTGTGCGGGACCACATAGGCCAGATTGAACAGATACTATGCAAGATTTAAGCTGATTTAGTGAAAGAATGCCTCAAATTCCCGCTCCTGACACTACCATAGATTGGAAGACCTCTGGAGGTCATGGGTTACAGAATAGAACAAACGTTCCCATTTCAACATTACTCAGGGACTTATGTAGAACAATTTTGACCCAAGTTCCATGTCCTTTGGTAAACTTTTTGTCCCTCAACATTGGCACTTGATGAGGCCACCAAAAGGTTAAATCGAAAAACGCACCCGAATGACACTACTTGCGCAGGTCAGGAGACCCCAATTAACTAGTTTTCGGCGGAATTTTTAAATTTCAGGTGTTACATGTGAGACCCTTACCTTGTGAGTCCCTGTCTGTCTTGACCCATTGTAGATTGTGAATTGAATTTTGTGATGACATAGTTGAACAGAACTCACAAAGTCAAGTAGACAACTTGATCATTCGGAATTTTGATTCCTTTCTTCCTGTGAGTAAGCATGTCACTTGCACTCCATGTTAATTCTGTTTAACCCCCATTCCCCCTTCCCATTGCATTGCAGTCTGGAGGGATGGGATGGAGAACCCGTCAAATATTTATTAATAATCTGAGTTTGTGACCCAAATATCCTCCCTTTCAATCATTCATGTATCCCTGTCCCTGAATATTATATAATGCTCATAAATGTTTTGTACATTCCGCTCAAATCGGTTCCATGAAGGAACCATTAGTCATGAATATTGTTTCATCTTTCACGACACACTCCGCCGTTGTGTCACACACACAAAATGTCTACACAGGAAGAAAGAATTCTGGGCCAAGTCTATTCTGTATGTATGAATATTAGGTTATTTTTCCCCGGGAGTTGGTCGTTGGATGAGTGAGGGAATGAATTTTCTGCTATCTAAAGGAAAACACTAGAGAGGTACCTCGAAACAGATTTGTGTGTGTAGGTTTCTCGGGATAATAAATTGACAGTATACAGGACGAGATGAAATACGAGCGTAGCCGGTACAAATAAAAAAAAGGAGGGTAGAGAGAGGGAGGGGACGGGAGGACAGAGAGGGGCAAAAAAGGTAATAAAACGCAAAAATTTGACGTTTCTCTTGGCAAAGTGTGAGAAAGAAAGGCAATGAAATGAAGGATAAACAGACTTCGGCTTTCTTTCTTTGTTCACTAGCACAAAGGGACGGAGGAGACCAACACAAGAAGTTTTGTGATTTGTGGCTCAAAATCCTCACAGAGTTACGATGACAGTTGTGTGTATGTCGGTAGTCGGTAGTCGCTTGGATCCGACAACAACTGTGCGTGTGTGTGTGTTTAATAATAATATCGCAACATCTTCTCATCTCCGTCATTACTTGAACCGCTTTCTCTCTGGGTGTGGCCACTCGATTTGGACTCCTCTTGTACATTATAAACATGAAAGAATGTCTGCTCAACTTGTTACTACATTACATACTCTACATAGAATAAATTCCTATGTTGAACAAATGCTCAACTTTGAACTTGTTTTTTTTCAAAACCAACCAAAAAGACTTTTAGCAAGTATGAAGAGGAAGATATTAATGAGATGACAAAAGTCTGTACACTGCAAAATATCAGATAATTAAATGCTTTTAGTCGTAGTGGAAATGACATGATCAAAAGAATTGTATTTTGAAACAGTACTGATTATTAACATCAACTCAGTCCAAGTTAGTTGGGTAGGACTTATGGTTGTCTTCTCAAATCTAAAGTTGAGAAAGACATTGTCTTACTTAATCTTGGGTTGTCTCCCATCCAAAATCCAGACTCGAATGGCCACGATGTCATTAATAAGTACAATGTAACAAAACACCATTTGTTTTCCAAGATGAAGTTTCATGGTCCACTAATAGACTCACCAATGAATTTTGCCAAAGAGCTTTAATCTTGAAAATGGTCCGGCGCAACATACCATACCAGTCGCGTTGACTTGTAATGTGTACTAATACATAATATGTATATATATTTTGAGAATAGGAGTCAAGTCTCTCTCTTATTGATATGTTTTCAGGGACATATCAAGGCCAGTGGCTCCGAGGGCTGAGGCATGGCTATGGAGTTCGTACGAGTGCCCCATTTGGAATGGCCTCTCACTTCCGGCCGAAAGCTCCACAAGGGTCCATGGCATCGTTGAAAAGCGAGTCCGCAGCAGAACCCACATCGGAAAGGTAAAAGCCATTTTCAAAATCCACAAAAAATGTACATAAATATGATTCCACAAAATGTGTGACAAAAAGTGTTGAGAAAACTGAATGATGCACTTTATTACGTAGTTGAAAAGACTTGCCCACATTAGAAATATATTATCATTGGAGGGTGATAATACAACCTTTAAATTTTGATCTGTTTGCTTATTTTATGTAGGTCTTTGGGCATTTTCAACTTTTCAAAAATATTCTTCTAAATCCTTTCCCTTCAACATTAGCCACAACGTTTACGAGTACTTCTGAGGGGTAGCTCATTAAGGAAGTAGAATCAACAATGGTACTCATTCTTGTTGTGTAGTTTGTGTAGGACAGGATATCTTCTGAGAGTAGAAGGGAAGATGGCATGGAGTGATAGTCATAACAATCAATCATTTCCTAGAAGTCATGACCATGTGTGTGTTGAAGTGTCTCTGTCTCCCTTGTACAGTACATTTTGGAGGAGGAAGTCGGCTGTATATTTTGGATAGGAATCAACGGAATACATAATCAGGGAAAGCAGGTTGCCTACATTGTGGACGTGGAGTCTTTTCTCTTTTCCCTTCTCCCTATCTTTCTCTCTCTCTCTCTGTTTGCTCACAGACCCTTTCCCCTCAACACATTCATCACTTTTCCTTTCTTTGTCGACTTTTCCTCTCTCCATTTCGTCCTTCCAGATATGGGAGTGTGTGGAGGCCAAGAGTGACTCCTATATCTGCGTGTACAAGACAAGTGGGAGGTCGATTTCCGCCTCCACTCCTTCAAATAATTTCTCTTGTAATATTGAAATACTTTTATTTTTGCAAAGAACTTTCATGATGGCATCATCCTATCATACAGATACAATGTTGAGTCTCCACTCAACTCTGACTCTACTTTTGTTCATTGCTCATAACATTATATTTGTTTTCAAATTGAGAAGATACACATGCAAAGCAGAGGGGAGAGGTGAAGAGAGTAATGGAGAGAGAGAGAGAGGCTAGAGAAATTGTCATTCTTAGATAGGGTAGAGTTATTCGACAGACATCGAGATGAGTAAACAGGAAGTAAGGAAACTGCCTAGTCTTGCCTCTGCCCAAGAAGGAGCCAAGATCCCAAAAAGGAAAGGAAAACAAGTAGAGAGGAGAGAGAGTAGGAGTCTAAATGGAGAAGATGATGTTCCAAACATTTACTATTTAGCTATTTCTCCGTCTGTACTGCATATTACATAACATATACAATCTCGCTTCCTTTGACTGCGAAACTCATATATTATGTGGCATGGCGGGAACACACACACACACACACACACACACACTACTGAGCTAATCCAGACAGACCATGCAATATTATCCACATTTCCCCTCTTGTCTTTCTCTCTACTTTCTCTCTCTCTCTCCAACCAATGTCTCTGCACATTGGAAGAAGGACACACACCCAATATTCCTTGCTGTACTTCTCCCAATGTCTTCTCGACCAAGGTGCTTTGCGTTTCAAACAGTATTCAATTCCGTTTCTATCAAGGCTCTATCCTTCGATTTATCAGATACGTTGTATGAAACCCTTGAATTCTCTGTTGAGTACAATATCAAAAATTATTTTTGATATTGATTTTTGAACTGACAACCAAAAAAGGAGAGGGAGAGATAGACAACAAATAGGGTGGATCCAAACTGACAGGCTGAGTAGTTGTCAAAATGGCCATATTTTTGTGTAGAAAGTAGAAAGGAAACCTGTCATGGAATAGAATGGAACATTTGGATGACAACAAATTAAGACGGGAAGAGTAAAGAGGGGGAAATTGGATACATAATATAAGAGGGAAAATGTGAGATGAGCATTATCTAAGAGTAGAATGGGAAAGTGAAAGTGTAGAAAGGAAGGCTTTAAGTGTAGTCTGTCAACGTATGATGTACAGTAACAAAAATTTTTTACACTCTACAGGGACCGTCTTTCTTTCTGACCCATAAATATGCAATGGAAAATTTTACAGTGTAATTTTTACAAAAGTATTGCTTTATGGTTAGCGCGGGTGAACATGTGTTTAAAATTCTCAATGTCAAACATTGAAAAAATTCAACGAAATTGGCATTTCAGTTGAATCAGTTGTAATCAAAATGTGGAAGTGTGAACCTTGTGAGGTGACAATTTTACCTCACAAGACTGCGCGTGTTGTAGGACAAAGCGCTATTCAAAGGCATAAAGACGGTGAAAATCATAAGAAACGGATAGCTGACCGGGCGGCTCTTCGGCTGGTTCTTGGACTAGAGCCTCATGACCGTTTGCCGAAGGACAAGAAATCGGAGACTTTACAAGATGCTCAGCTGAGGAATCGTAAGCATTAGATTCACTTTTGTTAAAATGTATGTTGTTAATAGTTGCTACGCATTTCAAAGTGAACTTTGTCAAAAGTCGTCTGATTAATTTATTATGTAGGACAAATTAAAATCGTTGGTGGTGACGGACAAGGTATACCAGGCAAAAATGGTACACGTGATATCACGACTGGTCAACGTCAGATTATGAATGTGTACATGGGCGGAAAAAAAGATTACAAAATCTTTGAACATTTGGCTTACAAAATAAATGGAAAAGCAATGGTGAATCGAAGTAAGCACGAAGAAACAAAGTCTGTGTAAAATTAAATTAATAATTACGATTAGAATTCTAAGACTATACTTATACATTATTTTGTACTTTTTAGGGGATGTACATATGTGGAATCATGTGCAATTCATTCAGCATTTTAGTATGTTTACGTCTTTTTACCTTTCAATTACACATGTTTACGTGTACTAGTACACTGCTCACTGTTTTAATTTTTATTAAATTTTAGCTATGATGGAAGAACTGAAACCAATGATGGTTTTTCACAATTTGTGGTCGGCAAGGTACACGAAATACGTGTTGTCAGGAAGTTACGAGAGACAGAAGAGGCTCGTCTTCGATTTCTTGGAGAATTAAGACATAATGAAGATATGTCAGAAGAATAATATGCCCAATGGATTAATGCTGCCAAAAAGTCATTCCATAATCCTCGAATTCTCCCAGGAGCAAGAGAAGTTGAAGAATCTCGACTGAGAAACGCAGAAAAGCTTGGGAAGGACGAGAAAATGTCTGAAAATGATTATCAGCAATGGATTAACAGTGGCAGAAGTAGTGATAATGCACGAATCCGAAATCGTAAGTGTCAGTTACACAATTATCTCATCACATCCTACAATAGTAGTGCCATTCATTTAACTTAATATGGTTCATAAAAATTTTAGGAGTCCTACATTTTGCTCGGCCAGACTGTCATCATTTGAATGCTCGCTTTGACGTTACTTTTAGTAACATGAGACGTGAGATGCTCATGGATCGTGAGTCTAAGCAGGTGAAGGAGTCTCAGTCAACTTGTTACTGGCTAGGAGGCCACAATGAGGCGGATGAAATGGTGAGCGTGTGTACAGTAATTTTGTCTTGTCTAACATTATTGTTTCAAATGTTTATTATTACGCATCATTGTATTATTTGTCTTTTATTAGGGGGACAATACTCGTGATTCTCGTACATATAGAGCCCCTACAGCCTTCGTTATGACAGCTCCAATGAGTTCCCTTGCTGATCTGGCTACTTGGATGTCCGAAAATAGTATTCAAAGGTACGTCAAAATGTAATATAGTAATAATTGAATAATATATATACATTTAATGTACGCCATTTAATATAAACGTACTTTATATATATATATATATATATATTAGAAAATATTATGGTCCAGCTGAATTGTACACTCGCTCATCTCCAATCTCTCCTCCTACGTCATTTGCTGCCATACCAGCTTCTACAGTAACATCCTCATCTGAAATCTCACCTCCAGCCTACCCTGAAGAGGATATTCAGTCTTTTTTGGCCATTGTTCCCGACTCTACCCGTGAAATGGCTGGTCAAGTTTTCCAACAACTGGAGGAAAACAAATTGAAAAGAAAGATTTTACAAGAAAGCACAACCAATTTGAAAGACCTAACTTAGATTAGATTGCTGAAATTCTACATGATTATTTGTAGCATCATCATATTTATTTTTTGGTCATTTTATTTGTGAAAACAACTCGTTCAGTTGTTATTTGATATGCTAAAGTCATAAATAAGTAAATGAGACGACTTTGACAAACTTATTGCCGCACATTATTACTCATTTTCATGGCAAGTAATTATTTTTACATGTACATAATTTTTTAACGATGATGAAAATGGTTGCTATGGAAAATGTATAGTCTTTGTACGTATCAATGCTTTTCTTTATGAAGGGACCGTCGAATGGACGATGTCAGAGGAGGATTCGTCCTCAAAGCAAGAAGCGACGAGCCTCCAGCCAGACGAAGATCATTAGTGGAACGATCAAGTAACTTCAAAGAGTCTATTCTCAAGGTGAGCATAAAATTGTGTGTGTTTACGTCTACACGTGTTTCATAATTACAGCCGCACTGAAGAGAGTCTCTCCATAACTAAGACTCCTTCCATATCCTTGGAATTTCTTTAAACAAGTCAATTATATTCCCACGTTGTCATCCCTCCCTCAATTTACCCCAATTTGTAAATGTGCCAAATTGGAAAGAAGGGTGAAATGAAGCAATATATGCCAAAAATTGTGTGTCATCTTGACCCTCCATTCTTCCCTACCAAAAACATCCGCACACGCTCTTGTCGTTGATTTTCCAAGTTGAGCTGTCGAACCTCTCCCAAATCATGTCTTTCTGCTCTAATTTGTTTGACTTCCCTTGACACATTCAAACGTACACTCGTATAAAGGAAAATATGGTAGTGATAGTCCGCTGTATTTCAACTTAACTGAGACTGCATGAATAAAGCAATAAAGCTGCTGTGGTCAATTAGACTGATTGCTTTCCCTTTAATAGAAATTAGGTCTTGGTCGGTGTTCAGGTTTTGGATTTTTAAATTGTATATTTTCTAGACATGGAAAATTGGTGGGGTCGAGTAGAGGTCACTGGGAAAACGGACACAACCACAACAATTTGATAACTTGGAGTCTCGTTTTGTACATATAAAGTAGAAAGTAAAAGAGAAAGGAGAGACGAGTTTATTTTCTCTTGGTTGTCTTTATGTACACTTTGAATTATTTGAAATGGAAATAGTTTCACAATTTTATTTGACTTGGCCACGACAATCTCCTTCCCCCCTGAGCAAAATCCTTTGCTTTGTTTAGTTTAAATACTCTCAACGTTTGTACTTTACACGTCCAGAGAATGGAGAAAAGTACAAAGGAACAGCAATTCTTGAGAGTACAAACACCTTTGTACTTTCACACCAAAACAGTAAGGTATTAAGCTGAGGTACACACACAGTTGATGAGTAAGTTGAGGATAAAGTTTTCTGTAGTTAAAGGATACTTTGCATTTACACTTTTGGTAGTCTTCTATTTTACCTTCATGAAAACACATCCTGCCAATGTGGACTCTGTGAGATGGACGTAGTAGTGGGTCGTCTGTAGACTTGAGAACGGACTGGATCTGACTGTGCAGATCACCAGAATCCATACTCAGTCCATTATTAATAGCCACTCTTAACTCACTCTCACTGAACACTAAACAATTTGAACAGGAAAGCGACAACTACCTGCTACATAGTACTAGGACCTTGACACGGGAATTCTCAAAGTCAAAGGAATCCCCCATCCTCCCTCTGTTAATAAATGATGAGGACGTTGAGATCCCGAAACGAAAGGTTGTTGTTTCTATATGGTACTATTTAAATGCTACAAGAGAATTAGATTTTAAATATTCAGTGTTTATTTCAATTACCCCCTTCAACAGTGTTCGTCACAAGGAATTGCAACCGAAACTTTGAATGGTCTTCCTCCACACAAAAAGTAAAAGACTGTGTTTACACGAGTTGTAGCCTTCGTACTTTTTTGACATGGTTTTGAATCTCATTAACCACTTTGTTACTGTCCAAGATTTTACCAGGTGGACATACTTTAGTACATGTCGTCCAAGAAATGTACAAAACTGTTGTTGTGGGATTCCTGGGAACAAGTGCGAGTAAGAAAGAGGAGGATGACATTAAAGAGTAGAACAAAATGATCAAGTTTGTCAAAACAAAGCTCATTCATTGTGCCAAGTGACAGGGGCCTCTCATCATCATCTCTTACTGTGGATAATACTTTTGCCAGCGACTTAAATAAATATGGAGGGAAGGGTGTAAAGGGTCTTAGAGGTTGTTGTTGGATGAGTATGATGTATCTCCGCACTTTCTCTCCACTTTGTCTACGAATCCAACACACACACACTCACTCTCTCTCTCTCACGTGTGTGTGTGTTGACTGTGGTGAGAGGGAGAATTTTGTAGACAGAATTTTGGCATACTTCGTTTTTCATGACGCATTTTAACCAACTAATTAATTAAAAACAAGAATTTAATTCGTTTCATTCTAGTCTCCACACTTGACTCCATCCCAGACACGAATGATCCTCGATTTTTCTCGTCCTCTTGGCACCATCCACTCCTCTTTTTTACAAGTTATATTTGTATAGAAAGACATGGTTTGACTTTTTTACCACTCCTCACTGGATCAACTTTATTGTGTGTGTGTGGAGAGAGAGAGAGAGAGGGTCCTGGTGGGAGGGAGGGAATTTGTTCCTTGACACAATCGTCGAGGAACATCCAGTGTCAGGATTACTTTAGCTCTTCTGGGAGTGTGTGAATGCACAGCTATTTATTCCCACATGTGCTCCAGATTAACATGGCAACCTTGACTGTGGGAAGTGCCTTTGACCCTTCACAATCGCCATTTCATACCGCACATAACCCCCGGCTTGTATGTCGTAGTGTTTCAAAATTCACAGTTCTGTAGTTGAATATTTATTCCTACAATTCAAACTTGACTTCACTCAAAAAAAGGGAAAGGTTTTCATAATTTGTGTCCATGGCCTGTGAATCAACAGTTTTTCGCTCATTAGATGAAAAAGTAGATTGAAGCATGTCAATATTCATGCCATGCAAATTTGTGCACACGTAGACGAGAATCTGTTATTCTGTGGTAAATCATGATAACGACCATTGTGATGAAATGAAATATCTGAGCTCCCCACTACTTTCACTCTCTCTGAATGAGAGTGGATCTGGGAGGTATACAAGAAGAGGTAGCTTTTTTGTGTATGAGTTTTTGGAAAGTTTGTCCCCAGCTCACCACATTTTCTCCACAGGCTGGCCTATTGTAAGGCTGTAGAGACCCCCAAGGAGACTTTCCACTGTACTGTATGTTTCTACGGGAGAGAGGGATGCCGGAATGGGTTTTTTGCACAAAAAGCGTAATGTACCGTGTCTCCTGTCTGAGTTTTTCCTTGGGGGTAAAAGGTGCACTAACTCTCTGGATGAAGAAAGTGGTACAATTTGGTATTCGAAAAAACTTGTCAACGTTACGAGAATGAACGTCACCCGGACTCCTCCGGAGTGGGATTGACTTAGACTTGATAGTGGCCTAGCGAATGTTTGTCTAAACGTCAAGATAAGGGGATTGAAAGGAGTGGGGTGTATCTGTAGTTGCGTCAATGGAATGTGTATTTTGTAGAGAGAAAGGGAGGGGAGGGCAGAGTTTGAATTATACATTGAATGGAAGGCACATAAAAAGACGGCTCATATTTGTAATCTTCACTTTTGAAATGACAAGAGGAGGGAGGACTTCACACTGTGAAGCCGACATAACTTTGGAAGGGCGTCCCACACACACACACACTCGTAATACATACACGAATACCAAAAAAAGAGAATGTGCTCCGATCCGTGACACAATCATTTTCGGGTGAAGAGGCAGAGTCTAGTGTCCAGACTTTGAATGTATCTCTGTGTGATCCTTGTGCTGGAAGCGTAGAGCTAGGAGATAAAAGTGGTAAAGCTTGGCTGAGTTGTGTGAGTCTGAGTGTTGATGTGTGTATCATGGAATGGATGAAAAATGAGCTTTTGAAAGTGGTTTGTTGGGAAGCGAAAGCAATGTATCTGTGGACTCGCTAACATCCTCTTTTCTCATTTTCTCTTTTTCTCTTGTTCGCTCACCCATGGGCCTCAGGGGCTGAAACTTCGAAAGCAACGAAGTACCGGTGATCTTGACAAGAGAGGCAACACCAACTCCAGCATTCGATCGACTGGAAGCTCCGCTTCTTGGATGTCGGTAAGTTCCATTCTCTTTTCTTTCTATGAGACAATTTCTCCTCTTATCTCCAGTAGATCCCATTTCAAGAACAGGTCAACTACTTCCAGGTCAACCCGTTTTTTTATTTAGTACGAGGAGAAACAAATTTAATAAAGTATACTCCTCTAAATTTACCAAAATTCAAAAAAGGATTCATACGTCACGCTCACAGTACAAAGGTTACTTTCTCTTTTATGGACGCGTTGCATACAAAGTGCATTTTTGAACAAAGTTGACTACACGGCCAGTCAAATCCCAATTGAGCCTTATTCTGTTTTTATTTTTAAAATGCACACTTCATATTCGGATTTACATAAAATTTATACTATCTTTTCAGGATCAATCAGCCGTCACTTCCGGGTCTCATCATACCGACTCGAATGCTTCTTTTGTTGTGGAGGTAAGAATTTTAGTCCAGTTCCATCGTGTGACACAGTCCAAATAAAGTTTACAAAATTAGTGGATTTTATAGAATTAATAGTTTACAAAATTCGCGGAGTGCACAAAGTAAAAATTTTCTCTAATTGCACCTGCACGTGTCTACGGACTTTTCTCATTCAACTCAATCTACTCACTTATAATAGTAATGCTCAATAATGTACTCACCAAAATCTTCTCCACAGATAATAATTTCTTACATAGTAAAAGGATTAACAACTCAACTTTCCGTCATATTTTGCACAGAATCATGGAGTAAAAATTTTTTGTAGCTCGGGTTTGGAAAATGACTTGTGAAAGATGTTAAAAATATATTAAGCACAATTTTTTCCCACTAACCCTCGCAATAAATTTAATTGAAATAAATTTGATGATGGTTCAGGATATGGAGTTGGCCACCACATTTGGAATGGCAAGACTGGAATGTGAAGTAGCTCGCGTAATAAAATATAACTTGCTTACAATTAATACACAATTTGTTAATTTGATCAATTTACTCAAATACTATCTTTGCTTTTGTTGGATGAATCTTCGTTGTGCACTGGCCGATTGTTTTTTTTCTGTTGTGACAAGACCATTCACTTTTTTTAGCAATAAATAACTTTCCCTTGCACACCAACAAAAACCCCCTGGAAAGATTTTCTCTTTTGTATTACATGATGTTTTTGAGTCTCTCCTCAAAAAATCCATGTGGAAGAGAGGAAAACTTGAGTTTTTGTCGTTGTTGTCTCACAGCTAGAAGAAATATATCCCTCCTCTCCTTTTTCTCTTAGCTCAATTTTCACCACTTTTGTTTGCCCAAACTTTTCTCTCTCTTTGACTTTTCTCTTCTAGAGACAGCTTTCACTTAGACTAACCCAGCCCAAGTTTGAGCAACAGATACGGTGATGCTTGTTATTGTTTTGTGTGTGTGTGGATGGTCTGGAAGTTGTGGGGTAGGGAGTGAAAGGGGAAGACATTTATGAGAATTGGAGGTTTTGATGGTTGTTGGCTGGCTTTTGTTTGTGGTTTTTTCCCCATGTGTATTTGGTGTGGGAGGGAAGGAGTAATTTGTGACTGTGGTTGTTTAGGATGAGCAGATGGATGCCAGTGTGACAGAGACGTACATGGGGGAGTGGAAGAATGATAAGAGAAGCGGTTTCGGGATAAGCGAACGATCGGATGGACTAAAGTATGAAGGAGAGTGGTACAACAACAAAAAGTATGGCTACGGAGTGACAAGTTTCAAAGACGGTACAAAGGAGGAGGGGAAGTACAAGAACAATGTCCTCATCACGTCCCAAAAGAAAAAGCATCTGTTTCTCATCCGATCAGCCAAGTTTCGTGAGAGAATAGATGCAGGTATGACTTTTTCCATATTACAACTTTGACTCTTTCCAAACGTCCACATACAATACAATACGCAATATCTAATGCAGCCTCATTTCTGTTGCAGCTGTCAACGCTGCTCAGCGTGCTTCCAAAATTGCTTTGCAAAAGGCTGACATTGCCATTTCCAGGTGAGGGAACCTTTTTCTCCTAGACATAAAACTCCATCCCACAGACAAAAGACATTTTCCACAGTCGTACTCATTCCGTCCATCGCGTGTCATGTTCTATGTTCTACTCCTTGTGTCTCGGGGACACATAATTTATGACTACTATCAACACGCTCCAAATTATCCCCTATTTAAGGACACTTTTCCTTTTGTCTGTGAGAGAGCCAAGGCACACTGCCATTCCAGCTCTTTCCTGCCTTCTGACAGAGAAAGTGGGGAAAGGGATAAATTTGCGAAGAAACATCCCTCTCCCACACACACAATAGAGTACAAGTTGTGATTTACCCTTTTCATACACAAATTTACATATTGTTCCGGGTTTCTTTTATTCCATTAGAACGGCTACAGCGAGGGGTAAAGGGGAACAAGCAGACATTGCAGCAACGCAAGGTGACACACTTTGAACATTACTCCTTGTTGTCTGACTCTCATCCTTTTGTCTAAAAATTAATTGATTAATTTCATCTTTTTCGGGGGAAATGTAGCGAGAGACGATTCCGAAATTGCACGGATTATCGCCAAACAATTTGCTCCCGACTTTCCTTTCTCAGGTAACAAATTTTATTTCTCCTTCTTGTTGTGATTTGTGTTAGACAGAGCGATCTAAATTGTTTCACTTTTGCATAATATATTGGTTTCTATTATTCATGTCCGAATTGAAGAGGATTTCAACTTTATACATTCGTACAATTATTACTACTTGACTAAAACTAATTCGGACTCTTTAAAATTTTTAGCGCTTTACTTAAATAGATAGTGAATTATGTGTGGAGTATTTATAATGGACTTAACCTGATGACCGTATAATTATATATTTTTTGCATGTTGATGACTCGTGAATTCACAATAGACTGCATGGATCCTTGCTTGTGAGTCTTTGTTGACTCTTTAGGAGATTGGCAATTTAGAAAATCTTCTAGTGGAAGATTCACTTAGTAAAAAAAAGTAAAAAAACTCCCAATAAATTAATCTACGGTGGACACAAATTTGAATCTTCCATTGTCTACCATCACTAAATAAATTATCGCATGGTAAATTCGTAACATGGGTCAAATTGACACTCTGAAAGCAACTGACAATTTTCTTATTCAACTTTTGATTTCGTCTGATTTCGGATTGTGTCCTACAATGAATTCCTACAAACAACGTACACAGGGTCAGAAGGGAGACATCATCATCATGGAGCTCGTAGTGCTAGTCAACAGCCAGATCTCAATAAAATAACGGCAGCTGCTGTGCCCTCGAACGCTCTTCAACCGTCCCAAGGGAACTCGACAATGAAAAATACTCGACAGCAGCAGCAACAGCTTAACAATAATATGAACAATAGTGACTATCGATTCGACGACAATCCCTCGACCTCACAGTCCACAAACTACCCCTCCACCTACCCTTCGAGTAGTCAGAGTGCGTACAATCAGAGTGCGGCGGCAATGGACCGCCTGGACCGAAATTCCTTGATTAATCACCCCATAGATGTAAATCCCATGACGGCAGTTCACCCACAACATTCTGCACACAACCAGTCCTTCCAACAACACCCATCTCAACAGCAGCTGCAACAACAACAACAACCCAGCCATTACCAACAACAACCCTACATGAATCGGGTGGGGGAGTCGGGGGGTTTCTACCAAAATGCCTCTTCCACCCCCACCGGCGGGTCATCCATACGAATGTCCCATCAAAATCTGATGGACTTGGGTGAGGGCGGGAAGGGGTCACTCATGAACGCGTCTTCCTCGTCCAACCTGAGAAATTCCTTACAAATGGATTCGAGTCCACATTCCCACATGATGGATGGAGGAGGCGGGCAGTACGAGCGGGGTCGGGATACTCTACGCCGAAGTCAAGTGTCCCAGGGTCGTGCTAGTAACAGTAATCCAAACAACGTGAATGCAAACAGTTACCAAACAGCGATGAGTGATCACTTTGACCATTACAAGAGGGGGCCAAGTAGGGATAGTTCAGTGGATAGATTCTCAAATAGCCGAGCCCGGTCTCGGACCCGTGCTCCCACCCCTGAAGTGTCCTTGCCACAACAAAATAATCTTCAGTCCCGAGCCTCATCCAGACACCGGACACCATTCGGTGACAACTGTGGTCCATCCCCGAGTCAAGGGAGTATGTCAGGGTTGAGGATGGGCGGAGGGAGTAGTATGGCCCTTGACTCGTCCTTCCTGGGAGAGTCTCAAGCTCGGCTGAGGGGAGAGACTCCAGGCAAGGAGAGTCCAAGTGGACTCATCGCAGACAAAAATAGTGTGATCAGTGGCTCCAGTGTCTTCGATGAAACCATCCTACGACAAAGGGGTCTGGGTCAAGAAATCCCTCCCGTTCCCTACACTCCTAAACGCACTGAGTCTCTCTTCCTCAAACCTGCCGTTCCATCAAAAGTGCCTTCAAATCAACCGGTACGTTTCAATTTACATTCTATATAACTTATATCCATCAGTTAAATTTTATATTATCCCGCATATTCCTTTCGCATAATGCGAAAGAGTTCACAACTTGGCTATTCTCCTCGACTTGACACGCGAACGCTCCATCCAGAACTAGGTCGCTCACAAAAAAATCAACTTATTAGCCTCTGTCAGTTCGACTTTCTCTGAGTTTGGGAGTTTGCCCATCACAACTTGAATTAATTACCTACCTCCCTAATCCTCTCACAATTGGAGGGAATTATAAATTTTAAATAATTATAACCACAGAGTGAAAGTTTGAGATGAAAATCGTTGAGGGTCATGGCTTGAAAGATTTGAGGAAACTTGAAAGGAGAGATCATGTGTTATCGGCTTGAGTGAAAGTTAGGTTGTTTAGATGGCAAGAGAGGAAAATGTATGGATGGATCTGTATACAATTAGGTAACTCATAACCAGATTTTTATTACTTTCTTCGATCCGGACCAAAGGACGGGGAAGGATGATGATGATGATGTGAGGAAGAACATGTGCAGATATGAATGAATGGTTCCATTTTCTCAAACTCTGGTGCAGGGGAAGAGTGGACGGGATGTGGGGAGTGGAGCGTCATACAGGAAAGCACCTTTGACGTGTCCCTGTACAGGGTGAGTGAGTGTGAAGCGTTCTGTTCTACTGTATTGGCAGATGACGAGAGGATGAGAATGTTTAGATTTCATTTAAGAAGTCAGCTCTTCTTTTACATACCTAGGCTCCACGAGTAGATGCACGAGTACAGTTTGTCAGAGTGAAGCTTGCCATTTTTCCTTGCAGGTTTTTTTGGCTAAACTGTGTTTGGTGATACGTGTGAGAGGGGAATATATTGTACATCATAGACATAGTAAGAGATAGGGAATACCTACGCTTAACCTCGAGCAACGGGCAAGTAGACAGTGGCTGAATTTAGCTGACACCAAATCGGGTGGTTTCTTGTTGAAAAATGTAACTCGTGCATGGATGGAGGACTCGTCAAGACCTTGAGGCACCAGGCCAAGAAATCTCTTCTTCCTCTCTTTCTTTCTTTCCCTCTCTCTCTCTCTGTCTATCTTTTCCCTTGTTGAACGGACGATAAATAAATTTCGCCAACAAACTCTACTAATGTCTCTCATTCTGTCTGGCTTTTAACTGTCTTCCTCCATAGTTAAAGCATCTCACACTTGTGTTCACCTACATATCTGTACATACATACATGAATTGTACAGTCCCACCCGTTCACCATTGTATTCAATTCCTGGCATTCAAATATTATTTTAAACAGAACACACGAGGAAGCTGGCCCCAAACATGATCACGTATTATGAATCTTCATCTGTGTACTTGGAACAAGACAAACAAATTAACAAAAAATTTATGATTTACGTAAGTCGTGCCCACATTGCACCCTGTCTGGTCCTTCCACTCTCCCCTCCATAAGCCTCCATTAGTAAAAAGAAAAAGATGTGGAGATGAAGATGAAAGGGTGATGATACTGCGAGAATTAATAGCTGAATTTTCATGATCAATTTCACTTCAATGTACATATTTTTCTTTGGCTGGAGGAGAGCATCTGTCCGCAGAGAACGATTTTCCCCTGTTGGTATAATGGAACAATTTTGGATGGGCTAGTAGTAGTACGTCATACAATAAATAACCCAACATTTCCTTCATCTTTTGTTGTAGTCAGTACATGGCAAGGGTCGTTCCTTATTCCTTCCCTCGGGAGGAGCGTGTTATGGTGAGATGTGTCAACATGTTGAGAACTTGCAAAGTCTCTTAGATTGAGATTAGAGAGAGTGAAAATTTCTTAGACTTGACTAGGACTGACTGTTGTTGAAAGTTGTATGAAAAGGGAATATTGCATGATAATCAACTTTGTTCTCCTTCTTACATTTTCACAGATCCCAGGTGGTGGTGGTCCGCAAACTCATATGGATGGTGTAAGTTTTACTACAAAGTCAAAATCCTTAATTTCTCCCTATTATCCAAGATTCATTAATTTGTCCTCCTAATGTTGACACTTGGAAATTAATATTTCGTCGGTTGTCCAACAATAAGTAGTATACCTGGGAGAAAATGAGTTAAATTAATTTATAAGGACTTTGAATTTGAGTCAGTGGTCCTCATTTCAAAATCAATATACTACTTTAGGGTGGACACACAATTTAGATCCTCCATACAGCATGTCTTTACATTTCATCCCTAGTCAAAAAAAATTTGTACACTTGCACAAAATTTCGGGACGCTTACACTCACAGATCCAGAGTCTTCCTGATAGGGACACACATGAGCCATTCTTTTCTACAAGCTTGGAGAATGAGAAGCAACTGTCAAATTTCAAAACACATGATAATTATGAAAGACAAATCTGACAAGTTAGAAACTATTTCTTCTAGTCACTAGAATGTATTCTCACTGAGGGTGTTTTGTATGCACGACTTTTAGACACCAATTTATTAAACAACAATAACGAGAATAGGACAAGAGTAGGATAAAAGAGAGGGTGGGAATCTCAACGGGACGTAATCAAGCTCTTCGTTCAGAGAGGCACTCGACTGACACTAGCAACACCTTTGTATACCATGCAAAATCCTTCATTTCTTCATTTAATAAATTCTTGTAAAAATTCCAGATTAAGCGAAAGAAAAGCCTTCCAGATGCAAACAGCCTTCCTAAAGCAACACTTGTCATGTCCAGGGAAGGTGAGACTGATTTCTTTTATTTAGTACCTGGCGGACTTAATTAACAGTATTAAATGTGACACACCTCTTCTACAACGATAAGAAATTTTATTTTCACTGGATCAAATCTTAATGTATTGATTTTTTAACAGAGGTTGCGGCACTGGGCTCAGCGAGAAGACAAGAACTTCATCGAATGCAGGATGAAGCTGAGAGACTCAGAGCCAACCCTTTACTCTACTTGCTCAATCCTAATATAAAAGTGAGAACACAATTAATTTTGGAATCCCTTTTTTTACTTATTCCCAACGATATTCAATATTGATAGGTTAATTTCATTATTGTATGGACAAATGACATTCACACTCACTCTACTTTCCTTTTCAGAATTGGTTTTCCCGTCAGAAGTTGATGGTGCTGGTATTGTTCATCAATTTGTCCTTAGCCATAATGTTTCTACAGCTGCTTACATGATCATAGTTGAGCCCTGTATACTGAGATATCTAGAGAGAGAGAAAAAAATAAAATCCAGAAGTTGTCCAGTGACCCACACCACACGCACACACTGTGTCCCTTGGGACCTCTCACCCCTTAAGATACACAAATACAAGACAGACCAGAAGACGACAATCGTCTCTTGATTTTGATTTCACCGCTGTGCTTACACTTCCTTTAGTTGCTCTTGAAGAAAGTTGACGAAAGAGAGTTGGTTTGCCCGGTTTTTCTCACCTCCAGTGAAAATAATGACCATCTCTAGGCCATGAGTCACCCAGCGGAGTAACCTGAGAATCTGGTGATTGGGATCCCTCCAAAATAAATTTATAGAAGAACCTCTAGATGATGACCCTTGACCATGTCACAAAATAGTGTGGAGAACAACAACCAAATCCATACACGATTTGTTGACTGGGTCACTCTGTCTGATTTATTTGAAATTGGACACATGAAAAATACTGTGGCTGTCCGGACACGGTTGTCAAAAAAGTCCAACTGTTGAGTGCAAACAACATTTTTTTGTTTAGAATGCACAACTCACAGTCTTGGAAATCATCGGAAAAAAGAGGAGAGAGAGAACTGGTATTGAAGCTTGTTCATCATGGGATTTATATTGTTAATTGTAGTTAATTGCTGTACGAATCATTCATTTCTAATGTGGGAGAAATGGATTGACCTGATAAAACATATATTTACATACAGAGAACAAGAATTCTCACACTCCCCACACACAGCCCCACACATAATGCGGGCTATTTTAGTTCTATTTCTTACATTGTCCAATGGTAAAATCACAAGACCATCCATTATAATTAAGTTTACCTTAGAGATAAGGAAAGAAAAAAATTATGCATACTTTAAGTATTTGTTAATCACACATTCTGCGTTTAAAAGTAGTTAATATTCAATTAATGTTACATACCAGTCAGTCGGTAATTTTGTTTTCTCGCTATTACACGATATTTTACTTGTGTGTAAGTATTGTGGGACAATCTTTACTATATTGCAAGCGAAAAAAATATATTTTGAGAGTACACAACGTTAAAAATGACGCCGGCCTTGCATTTTACCGTGTTTCTTTTTCGTATTTATGAATATTAAGTCGGAGTAATTCAGAATGGCGATGAATGTTGTTTGAAACATACGTTAAAGTACACCTGTAGTCAGTCAGTCGTGTGTGTGTGCGTGATGCTGAAGAGGGAAGGAGGACAGAAAAACTTTTAGTTTCCAAAAATTTAACTCCAAATACATAAATATAAATATTATGATTCGATCAGTTTTAATCTGAGAATAACTTTGTCTCTCTCGATGTTACTGCTTGTACTTAAGATAGATTGTGCTCATTGTGTCAATATACAAATAATATGTTGATAATTTAGATAATGATTTGGGCAACAGCGTACATACACACAATGAAGGCACAAATCCAATGGTTTTTGAAGAAAAATGATTTACTACACACTCACAACGCAGAGCTGATTTATATTTTAATTCAACGGTGAGTTGAATCCTCATTCTCTACAATATAATACGATATCATGTAAGGCTTTCAGCCAATTCAAAGCACGCATATAATTATCTTTACTATTATTTAAATAAGCTCTATAGGGTAAAGTTTGGTTGTACATTATGATCATGTCGTTAGGTGTGTTACAATACAATACTCTTTTAGAGAGATTAGCTGTATATTTCACAGAAAGAGAGAGAGAGAGGATTTAATCATTATTACTATTGCACTTGTTCAACTTATTTAGAGAGGATGGGTTCCAATCTACACTCGTTACGACAAGGTGTTCATCAGTTTTGTTTAAAAAAAAGGGAGTCACGAGAAAAAAAACAATTCAATTGAGTAATGCTGAATGTTTTGTTCACCCCTGTTTAAGTTTTATACCTAGGAGAGAGAAAAGTTATATAGTAGTATAGCTATATCTAATTACAATTATTGAAGGCTATCACCAAACCTTATAAAAAACGTGTGATGAACTATTAGCAAAAAAAATATTTATATATGACTACATTATTTATTACGTGTACATTACTACATACATAATTTCAATCTTACATGCTTCTCAGAGAGCTATCCAGAAGGGAGTCAAAATTGATAGGTCCACTGACTACTAATTTTATCCCACATGAATGGATTTTCTTTTGATAATAATAATGCACCTATTCGTCATGTATATGAATGTATTTAGAACTCTTCAACTCAAATTCCCTTGGTGTCCAGCATTATTTTTCAACAGTTTCAATCTAATATGTAGTAGTATAGAACGTGGTCGATTATTGTCTATTTTTGAGATCCAAAAGTACTACAAAAAATCTTAAACAAAAAAAAGGAAGCCTAAGTACTGAAAACACTGAAAACACCTGGAAAAGAAAACAGCTTTCAAAAATGGTAAAAATATTTTTTCCATTTATCCAGAAGAGAATCCATCGACAAAAAATGAAAGGAAAAAATAAACACAATTCCTTTTGACGAATGATATTCAACGAGAGACCTGTCCCCTGATTTGCCGACACTTTCTTCAGCAAATCTCTGTAGAATAGAACAGAAAAACTGAAATCCAGGAAAGCTTCAATTTAGACGACCTTGTAGACTCTTTGCTTTGGTCTTTTTTGTCTTGATTTTTCAGTTCTCTTTTTTTTGGAAGAAATATTGAGGTGCTATCATCAGGATGTCATCGCCCTATGATGACGTAAGAATTTAAGTTAAATTTTTTTTTTGAAAAGGTATACCTGCATATATTCACATTGATCATGTTAAGTTTCACTAGTTCCAATGGGTCAATTTATTTTTATTTATTTAAATGTTCAGACTCTGAACTTTAGAGAGAAGAACACAAAATATATTACACATACATATTAATATAATATATTATGTATAATAAATTTAAGATAAAGTAAATTGAAGGGGGAAGTTTGTTGTTTATACCCGGTCTTGTAAAATAAAATTTAATGGTTAAATATAACTTACAATTACATTTTTGAAAGATGCTTAAAACACGGGTCGGAGTAAAGGTGACCCTATTTTACTGCACCGTATCATAAAAAATATATGTAAGATAGCTACACATTTTTACGTAATGTTAGTTACATAGAAAACCAGACCTGAAAACTGTGGCCTTACTCAAACGAGTGAGAACTGCTGAGATATAAGGATTCTTGAAAAATCCAAAATAACCTTATAATAACTTGTACAATTTGTAAAAAAAATACCCTGTTGAAATGAAATGATGATGTACATATATACAATATATATCGTTGATCGAGGTAAGAACAATTATTATTATTGTCATGAGAGAAAATTTTAAATTGGCCACAACGTCAGAAAATAGAGAAAGAGGAAGGGGAGGTGGAGAAAACCAATTTTGTTATTAACTAACAAATTTCAATTTTAAACAAATTGAAATGAAATTATTATTGAACACGTGAATTAGTGAGAGATAGATGAGGATTAATACGACCAGTCTATATATTTGTGTGAATAAAAAACAAAAAATGTATGGATGTTGATGCTACTATACTTTGACCAAATAAATATGGAAAATTTCTTCAACACCTGTGTTATCAAAGAACTCTTGGGTGTGCAGTGCACATACTGTTCTCATTTTCATATGTCCATGCATTTATGATCCGCATCCCAGTCTACACATCAAAGGGAAAACACCCATTGTGTACATTTTTTGTATATTTTTATTTCAAAATTTATTTTTGTAAGAATACATGACCCATATAACGTACCCGATAAGCGTAAACGCGTAAACGAAAGCGTAATATATTTCGTCCATACAATACCATAATTATGTATAGGTAATTTTCTAAACTAGGTGCACAAGGACAAAATACACTATTTTTTCTGCGGTAGTATCCAATGAGCATAATAAGTACAATGTATATATCACCCAAATGTTTTAGCAGGTAAAAATTGTATTGTATCCCGGATGCTTGGGAAATATTACTATTATAAGTATTAGTAGTATTAATTAATACATTCTCGTAACATCTATTGTCATCATTAAATTTAAAAGTGTGTATAGGTATTCTTGATTTTGCACAAACTCAAATCCCCCCCCCCCCAAGAGACAAGTTCGTTCTTGTCTCAGTTGCGAACGAATCGTCGTTGTTATTGAGTAGTCCTACTCATTACTTAATTTGTTTGTGTTAATTAAGAATTGTCATGAAAAATGAAGCGACGGAAGAGTGATAGTGTAGCAGGGAGTAGTAGTAGTGAGAAAAAAAAGACAAAATCGTCGGGACCGTATCTGAACTGGACCCCTGAACTGTTATTGAAGTTAGTCAACTACAAATTGGACAACCCTGTAGGCTGGAAAAGTGTAGAGGAAGTTGTGACAGTGAACAAAAGTAAATGTGACAATAAAGTTAAACACATTTATGACGGGGAGAAGGATCCTAAAGCCAGAGTTGCAAAGCTCATGTCAGAAAAGACTCGACTGGAAAACCTCATCAATTATGGGCAAGGATCATCCTCAAAACAGAAAGCATGGTCAAATGAGTCTATCATCAAATTATTACAATATAAAATGACCCATCCATCAGACTGGAAAGACATTGAAGCAGTCATGACTCCTCGACCGCTTTCCCAATGTAAAAGTACGATGGTGTATTTGACAAAAAAGTATCCAGACCAGACTGTCTCTGCAATTTTGAAAATTTACTTGGACCTTCAAAGTCAATGTGTCGTCAAGCCCAGCTCTGAACCGTGGTCAGACCATGAGACTTTTCAACTCATCAAAATAATTCATCAGAATAGGACTGACAATATGAATTTTATTGCCTCAGAATTGAAGTCAAGGGACAGAGATCAATGTGAACAAATGTGGAAATCTATTTCAGACCAATACAACAAGTGCAAGATCTGGACAAACGAGGAAATCGAAAATTTGAAAATGTATGAACAAGAGTACCGAGGTCAGAGTTGGAAATGGATCAGAGTGTCAATGAAGTTGAAGACTAAAAGTAACCAGGCATGTGGACAAAAATATGCCACTGAAAGTGGTCATCGTGATCGAATCGTTTGGACAAAAGATGACAACTCTAAATTAGATGAAGCTGTCAAGAGTCAGAATGTTCTACAGTCTCAGATTGACTGGACTGTTGTGTCTGAAACTGTTGGACAACTACCTTCTAACTGTAAAAACCAGCAATACAATGTCATCAATGAAAACATAAGCCAGAAAAATTGGACAGAATCGGAGGATAACCAACTAAGGAATATTAAAGAGAAAAATCCATCATTCGACTGGTATCAAGTGTCTGACAGCATGAAGTATAGATCACAAACTCAATGTAATCGGAGGTAGATTACTTAAATACAGTTTCATACTTGTCCCACACAATAATAATAGCAAGAAAATAAGTGTTCACTCTTCTATTTATAGGTGGATAAATCATGCAGATCCAAATCTGTGTACAGATAAATGGTCTCTGGAGGAAATTGAAAAGTTGAAGAA